>CAUYLG010008956.1:0-80773 GCA_963573385.1 Cacajao melanocephalus
TAGAGACAAGTTTTTGTCATTTTGCCCAGGTTGGTCTCAAAGAGTTTGTAGTGATTTTGCATTTCACAGGTTTAAATAAAATATTGGTCGGCTGCTTGTTTGTTATTTTCATCTCTTATTCCTTCCTGTCTCCATTGTTAAGCACAATTATTGGCATAAAAGAGGTTTTTAATACCCATTTTTAGACTGCATTCCAGCCTGGGCAATAGAACAAGAATCCTGTTCTCTCTCCCTCTTTCTCTTCCTCTTTCTTTCTCTCTTACATTCTTTTTTTCTTTCTTTCACTCTCACTTTCTTTCCTCTCTTTTTCCTTCTTTCAAAAAAAAAAGTAAAAAAAAAAAGGTTGAAATTATGTAAAAAAAAATTTACAATTGAAAAATGCAGTTACAAAATTTAAAAAATATGTGTATAATGACAGATATAATATACACAAAGAGAAAAGAAATTGAAAAAAGAATTTCTGATCTAGGTTAGAAAAATATCCAGAATGAAGTATGAGAAAACAAAAGGATGTAAAGCCAGAAGGGAGAATATCTGACTTGAACAATATAATAAGAAGGTCTAACTAATGTGTGTGATTATAGTCACAGGAAGAAAAAAAGATTCAAAAAGTTGTGTTATTTGAAGAGAAGGTACCTGAGAATTTTCCAAAGCTAATGAAAGTTTATGAAGTCTACAGATTCAAGATGCTTTCTCTATAAACTCTCTACAAACCAGGACAAAAATATAAGACAAAACAAATTCCAGCCACATTATATTAAAACCGAAAATCAAACCAGAATCCTTAAAAGCAACCAAAGAACAAAAGGCAGACAATGAATTGTAGCTGAAATCTGACTAGAAACCAGAATAATATCTGGAAGACCGTGGAATACTGTCCTAAAGTGCTAAAAGGAAACAGCATCTACTTAGAATTTCAGAACCAGCGAAACCACCCTCCAGAAATGAGAGGGAGAGACCACAATTCAGACAAGATGGCATGGACTTGTCCCTCCTGGCTCCCCCCACTGCATAAAGTTATAACCCAAGAAAGAAAACACAGCTGTGCTGGTTAATGTTTTGTGTTAAGGTGGCTGGGCCACAGTGCTCAGATATGTGGCTGAACATGATTTTGGATATTCTGTGAGGTTGCTTTTTGGATAAGATTAACATTTAATAGTTGGACTTTGAGTAAAGCAGATTACTCTCCACAATGTGGTTGGGTCCCATCGAGTTAGTTGAGGGCTTTAATATAAAACATTGACCTCACACAAGCGAGAAGTTCTGCCAGCTGCCTCTGAACTCAAACTGCAAGTGTGTGTATATAATAGAAAGATGTATTTTGTTTCTCCTGTGTTATCCAAATGATAACTTACTAAACCTACTTTTCTGCATCTTGCTTTTTGTACTTAACCCTTTAAATACAAAAGTGGTTGAAGAACTTTCCATATTAGCTCATAAATAATTTTTCTTCCTTTTTTCCCTTAACAGCTACATTTTTCTATTGTATGGTTATACAATCTTTTTTTTTTTTTTTGCATGAATGTAAGTGTACTGTCTTTATAGGATAAGTTCCTAGAGGTGGAACCGCAAAAAATAAAAAATTCCCTCTCTCTCTCTCTCTCTCTCTCTCTCTCTCTCCCCTCCTCTCTCCCCCTCCCCCTCCCTATCATATTGATAGATATTGACAAATTGCTCTCCATAGAGGTCGTATAAATTTACGTTCCTAACAGCAATGTGTGAAAGTGCCTATTTCCTCACAGACTTACCAGCACAATGTGATACAAGCTTTTCAATCTTTTCAAAGCCAGTAGGTTAAGTAACAAAAAGTCTTTATGTCTATGATCTCTTGTGTAATTGTCACTGTGTTTTTTTGGGAAACAAACAAACTGGGTTTTATTTTTGAGCCAGCTGATCAACCCCTCCTGTTTCAAACAAGTGCTGGCACCTCAGGTGGTGTCCCTTGCCTTGGAGAAGGGTAGTTTTGCTGGTGTTTGCTGATGTCTGCAGCTGCAGGAAGCTTTCTCTGTAGCTTTTTATCTCCTCTTCCTCCCACTCCACTTCCACTATTTTCGATGACTTTACACGTATATTTGGTCTTTGTTGTTTTTTTAGCTGAAATGAAATTTACATTTTTGTTTCTTATTTTCCCAGTTGCTTTTTAAACAATTTTCAATGTAAGGGAGAAATGTTGACTTTTACCCTGCCAGGTTCAAGCAAGAAATCAGCCTAGGATTTTTTAAAGCTGCCTAAAGGTAATGCGTATTTATTTTTAAATGTTAGGTAGTATGAAGAAAATTTTCATAATCTTCTCTTGCCTTATTCTAAACTGCCTTCTTGAAATATCCAATATTAACATTGACATGTTTCCATTAACAACTTTCTCTATTTTATACAAGTATACCAAGGCATACATATCCACAAATACAGGCTTCATTGTATATAAAGTTTGTGGTATTCATATTGCTCAGATTTTTTTTCTTTTAACTATGTATAAAGAGCATCCCCTCTGTACTGGCAAAAAACCATCTAATTCTTTATAGTATCTGCATAATATTCCAGGGAATAGATGTACCACATCTAATTTAATCATTCTCTATTGAAGACTTTCAGATTATTTCCAGGTATTTGCAACTATAAAAAGTGGGGTAGCAAACATTGATTACACATGCCTTTACACTCAGGTGCTTTGTTTTTCTAAGATCGCCTTCCAAAATTAGTATTGCTGGATCAATGGTATTTAACTTAAATACATTACAGTCTACTTTTTGAGAAGTTGTATCAGTTCATCTCTGTACTAAATGAACAGCTAATTTCCTCATATCTTTGCTCCTTTTGAAATTACCAATCTTACTGCATCTTACTAATTCAGGGTGGAAATATGTTATCTCATCAATAGGCTAACACAAATAAGAATATCTTTTATTATCCTTTGTCAGTTTTTAAATTGTCATTTTCTTGTTATTTTGTACAGATTGTTTTAAATTTTAGGACCACTAACCGTTTTTCTTGTGTTAATACCTTTTCTGTTTTTTTTTTTTTCTTTTGACTTTGCTTATGATGACTTTGACTTTGTTGACTTTATGATGTCTTTAGTTATATTACTAAAAATTTTTATATAGACAAATATATCTCTCTTTGCATTTATGGATTTTCTGTCTTCCTCTAGAAAGCTTCTTGTATCTTAAAGTCATAAACATGTTAATAAAATAATTTCACTATTTTTATTTTTAAAAATTTAGATCTTCAATCTGCTTTATATGTGGAGGGAGATCATTACTCTCGCTCTAGGAGTGATGACAATAGAGTGAGGATTTTGAATATAAGGTCATTGGGTACATTCTTGCCTAGCCCAAGTGAAAACTGGTGAGAACCTGAGATCAGGTAGAGCTTGTGGGATGATGAGTAGAGATGGCTTATTGAAACATAGAGGTGGAATCTCTTAGGAATTAAAGGCTGACTTCCAGTCTATGGTTGAGTGAGAGGAAGGAAAGTAAGGTCATCTTGGATATTGGGTGGCCAAAGTTGCTAGCGTCTAAGGCAGGGGCCCTAGGGGTTAAGCACATATGGGTTCAGTTGTGGACTAAGTTGGGGACTGAAAAGATAATCTTACATGAGCACATTGTTAGAAATTTAGATTTTTATATTTATATAACTTAAAAATTATGTAAACTAATTTTAGCCTTAACTCTTGCCTGGTGAATGAACAGACTGCTTCAGAGTATGATTTTTTTTCTATTAAGTTAAAAAAGTACATTGTATCATGATCTGAAAGTTGAATAATCAAATCTGAGGAATGATCATTTGACCTTAAAAGTAAGTTTTAAATTATAAAATTAATATAATGATATTATAGAGAACTGGGAAAATGTAAGAAAAGCCACTCATGAATGACTGCTCTTAAGCATCTACCATTTCATAATAACCTACTTTCTGCTTTGCTTTTTGGAATGGAAGGTATAGATAACTTTCTGTAGCACTTGCAATAAAATGCCTCTCACACAGTGTGTCGTGGGTGTTCAGGTAAATAATTGTGGTCAGCACACTACTTTTCTTTTTGTCACCTGGCAAAACTTTAAAGGGGCATATCCCCTTTGTGTTTTAAGAGGTTCTTGCCAGCCAAGTGTGGTAAGAGTTTGTTTTGGTTCCTGTCTCAGCTAATGTTATCAAACCTGACCAAGTGGGTTGTATGGCCTTATAAATGAAACCCAAAAACTCTTTTGTGGATGGTTTTCTGTCTTCCAGATTTTTGTGAATTGTGCAGTTTACATAAGGCCTGAGGCTGAATTTTGCCCAATACAGTATTTGTGAGATTCACCTATACCATTATATGTTGTTGGAGTTTGTCTTTGTTTATTGCTGTGTAGTGTTCCAGTGGGTGAATATACCACAGTTTGTTTTTCTGTTGATGTACACTTGCACAGACAGGTTCATTTGAGTCTATTTTAATAGTGTTGCTGTATACATTCTTGTATTAACATATTATTTTGGTAAACTACATGCCCTATTTTTCATCTGACTTTTTACCTTAATATGTCATAAGTGCCTTTTCTTTAAATACATTTATATTGACATAAAATATTCCATTATGTGATTGTTCCACAACTTAACCTATCCTACTTTTGGACTTTCAGTTTATTTACAATATTTTGCTGTAATAAACAACACTGAAGTGAACATCCTGGTATAAGCATCTTTGCACATTTTTTCAATTTCTTGAAGAAAATTCTTATACAGATTGAAATGGTTAGGTCAGTATTTAAGGATATTTGATAATTACTGCCAGATTGCCGTCTAAACATTTATACTTACTTATAGTCCCTCTACTAATGTATCTGAGTGCCTGTGTTCCCAGAATCTTATTAAATGAAAAATTGCAACTTACTATAATTAGCAGCATTTGGTTATTAGTGATATGTGATATTTTATTCAACTACGTGTTGGACATAGATGGTTGGAAAATTGCTTTTTCTCGTGAGCTTTGTCATTTTATCTTTTAGAGAGTTCTCTATTTTTCTTATATTGTACGAGGGTGCTTTAATATATTAGGATAATTATCTTCCTTGGTTTTCCCTAGATTGTTGCTTGACTTTTAATTTTATGCATATTGGTTTTTTTTTTCTTCTTGCTATGCGATCCTTTATGCAGTAAAAATTTGGGTATTATTTTTAGTTTATTTCTGAAGTTTTCATAAACTTCTACCAAATCTCAATTCCTTTATGAGAAGAACTAATATTGTAAAGATGACAGTTCTTTCCCAAATCAATTGACACATTTCTTAATCTATAAAAAATTCATTTGGATTTTTACTGCTACCTTAGTAAAATGATTTTAAAGTTCGTCTGGGTACATAAATGGGCAATGTCAAAAAGTCAGGCACTTTTGAAAAATAAAAATGATGAGAGATGATTTGCAATAGGCCGTAGATCAGCTACTAAGTCATCAGCTTAGAACAGATCAGGCCGGAAAGTCCTGAGAAAAACGTGTGTGTGTGTGTGTGTGTGTGTGTGTGTGTGTGTGTGTGTGTATGCCTGTCTGTCCTATGCATGGGTCAGATAGATTGATCAATAAATGGTGTTAGGATAGTTGACCAACCATGCCAGCTCTGTGAGAATCTAAGGATCATTTGTTAGTGACTTAAAGAAACTAAAGTGATAAATGGAAACAAAGTGGAAAATGTATTTCAGTAATAAAGGGTGCTATTCTCAGGCAGGAGAGAAATAGAACACCAAGACTAACGTATGCTCACTGAATGTCAAATATCAAATTACCAGGCCAGAGGCTCTGACATTTAGCATAAGTCAGGTGGCACCCCTCGTCCAATCAGCTGTGCCCCAGTGGTATGACCATTTCTGCACTGGGCCCACTCCTGTACATAGATTAGGGGTGCATTTTAGAGAAGGGCCAGTTCATGGTAGGGTAACACCCTTGAAGATGAGAGAATGAAAATCAGTGAGCCATACAGCTCAAGCTCCACTTGCTGCAAAGAACAGTCACAGTGAAAGCACATCTCTCATTATTAGTGTTGTTTTTGTTCTTCGCAGGCCAAGCTCATTTTATCCCCTGTGCCTTAAATGTGAGAGTTTTAATATTTAGGTTTCTCTGTAGTTGTAAGAAATTTTTTTCAGTTCTAACCCAAACCCACTCTGGTCAAAGAGTAAAGCCCCAGCAACATTTACCCTTAATCACTCTTAGAACTTTATAGTTTTACTTTTGTCTTTATAGTAGGTGCATTATCACACATGCAAAAATGTACTGTGGGTTTGTAAAAATCTCGTTCAAGCATTTGTCCTTGACCCTTCTATTTAGGTACTTTTATAAGCTGTCACTTACGTAGACGTTGACCTTTTATGATGAACCTTCCATTGTGGATTAAGTATTCCTATAATTTCTCTCTCTTTTCTTTTTTCATTTGCAAGGGTTGTGTTAACCAGTGCCTGTAGACACATCTGTGCTCTTCCTGATGTTAGTTACTTTAGACAATTCTGCTTTTGTTTTGGTCTCCTAGCTTTAAAGTTGCATCCATCATCAGCTTCTTCTAAAACTCTTCTAACTCTGTGCTTCTCATGAAAATTAAATTTGAAAAATAGTTAAATCAATTCAGTATTATGTTGGAATAGCTACTGGAGTTTGTCATCATTGTTTTGACTTAGTATAGAGTTTACCAGATAGTCATTTCTTTGAATGTGAAAAGGTAGATGTTATCAAAGAAAGAGTTATCTGCAGACATGAGAAACACAGAGAATGTTTCTCATGTCTGAGAAACATGTTTGAGAAACATAGGGTTAAGCAAAAGCAAACTGATTCTATACTGACAAACTTCTTAGGAGCTCTGATAAGCTAATTTGTCTTGTGTAGTCCCACAAAGGCAATACAAGTTGAAATGTTTCTCATATTTATTTCACCTCAGAGCCCCTTTTTTGGACTGCTTGTGGGAACAATAACCTGAGAAACATACTTGAGGGAAGTGGTGATAAAATTAAATGTTGACATATTAATTTTCTCATTAGTAAATTTTAAAACATATCCTCTCTTTTGCCATCTTGGTTGGCTATAAACCAGAGAAATCAATGGAAGGGAGGAGTATCTGAACTGGCTATGTGTCTTTGGGAAACTGCTTCTGTCTCCTGGAACTGATTGTACTTTCTCATCCTTGAATGACATTGTTATACATACGTGGCCTCTTATTCATGGACATAAGACTTCTCCAGCTTTAAGATGCTATTTCATTTGTTGCACAGGGACTCTGATGGTGTTTGTTGTAGGAAAAGGAAGAAGCTTTTACCAATTTACAGAAAGTTTTCTCAGTCTCTGACTTGTCCATTTAGAGCTATTTTATTATTTCTTTACAAAAACAAGTCCTGATGGTTTTTTTTTTTGTTTGTTTGTTTTTTAAGATTTGATATGATCAAAGCTGCCACTTCAGTCTTTCACTAACTGGGCTTCTTAGAATCTCATTTAGAATTCTCAGAAACCAAAAGCCAGTGAAATAAAGTGAAAGGAACAGAAATGTCACCTTCCAGGAAACTCCAAAATGCCATTAACACCTTTAATGAGGCTTTTTAAAGGAAGAATCAGTCTGCATTTTCAGTGGGCTCTCTAGTCTGTTTCTTTTTGCTCATCAGGAAGCTAGAAGAAGGCAGCCCATGAGTTTCTTCCCTTGCCTTTGCAGCCTGTGAGTGGGATGTTTCTTCTAATTGACTTAATTGAAACCTAGTGGAAGTACACTAGGTTTCTTCCTGCCCTCAACCCAACACCACTTGGGCAAAGTGCACTGATGATTTATTTTTGACAAATAGCATTGCTGGAGTAAAAAGTAATTTTTTAAAAAAGATAGTTTGAATTCCTGTTGTGATTTGTTGGTTGAATCTTGAGATTAGTTTGCATTATGCAGTCATAAGGTTTTAAATCATTTAGCAAAAGATTTCTGGAGATTGAGCTGTTCACTTCTCTATGTTTACTACGATTATTTGGAAATGAAAATGGCAGATAACTTTCTTTTAAATAGTAACCAACTTTGAGGTCTCCTATTCTTAATCATTACATGCAAGACAAAGAGGGGTGCAGGGAACTCTGGACCTCAGGTTTTAAAATCTGAGGTCCAGAGTTCCCTCTGCCTCTTTCAGAAGACATTTACATAACATTAATGCATGGACTCTGAGTCAGACCAAGACACAGTCAAATCCCAGGTTACCATTGTCTTAGACAGAATATATAATTGTGCACCTGTTTTCTTATTTGTAAATGGTGGTGGTAGTGACTGTCAATAGGTTTTATGAGAATGTATAAATTTACATATTCATATATTAATGTAGTTTAAATAGAGCATCTGGAACATAGTAGATATCCAATCTAATAGAGATAGATCTATTATAATCATTATTATTTTTATTGTAATCATAAGTGTATTCCTTAAACAATGCTTCAAACATTTGCTTTATTATTTTTATAGATTATATCATTTTTATTTAGTTTTAGGTTTATTTTATGCTTATGAAAGATACCTTACAGACAATAGTATACTTGACTTCAGTCCTTCAATAGGAAGATGAAGCAGTAGCAGCAATACTGTGTCTCTCTAATGAGCTGGAATATTACTGATAGCTTTGAAGCCCCTATGAGATTACTCCCAATGAAATCCTTTCTCTTTTCCTTAGAAATACCACATTTCATTTTGGTTTTACTATACTAATTCCTAGAAAATAGTTTTTTGACTATGTTTTTGACCCTTATGATCTAAAAAAAAAAAAACCTATATGTATGCTATACATGTATTCTGTACATGTGGTGCACTTCTCTGTCTCAACATTGTGTTAAGATTTATCCATGTTGATGAAAGTACCTAATCTATGTTCTTTGTCACTGTGGTAGAATATTCCATTGTATAAAACAAATATGCCCTATTTTTTAAATCATTCCTCCTGTTTATGGATGTTTAGTATTTTTCCAGTTTTATTTTATTTTTTGCTATTCTGCATGTGACTACTGTTAATATTCTTCTGTTAGGCTGACTTACGTGAAATTGCCATTTTTATAGGTCAATGATCCAAACTAAAAATTTCATATGATTCAACCCAATTTATGTCTGGTGTGTATTTTTAAGATTATATCTGAAGCATATACCTAAGTGTGGCAGAAATGCTGGTTTATAGAGTATATGAATTTTCAGCTTTTAAAATGAAACCTGATTGTATTACAAAGAGATTATATCAATTTATACCCCCTAAATGAAAATTGTCATTGTCCCATTTCCCATCAACATTTGATATAAACTTTTATTTTGGTAGATGTGAAATATAGTTTTAATTTGCAGTTCTGTAATTACCATTGAAATTAAGCATCATTCTATATGCTTATTTGCCATTTCTGTTTTTTGAGATGGAGTCTCGCTCTGTCACCCAGGCTGGAGTGCAGTGGTATAATCTCTGTTCAGTGCAACCTCTGCCTCCCGGATTCAAGCAATTCTCCTGCCTCAGCCTCCCAAGTATCTGGGACTACAGGCGCTGCTCAACATGCCCAGCTAATTTTTGGATTTGTAGTAGAGATGGGGTTTCATCATATTGGCCAGGCTGGTCTCGAACTCCTGATGTCAGGTGATCCGCCCACTTCCACCTCCCAAAGTGCTGGGATTACAGATGTGAGTCACTGTGCCCAGCCAAAAATTATTTTTAAAAATAGAGTTTCCCATAAGTTTTAGGTGTGTACTGCTTAGAGGTGTTTCCCCACAATACCATCTTTTCTGCTGCTGAGAAAATTGCAAAATAAGTTTATTTAACTATGTTTTATCCTTTTGAAAAAGAGAGTTTATGGATTTCTAGTTTGTATTTTATAGTCATATAGTTAAAATTTTAAGGGATATAGTATACATAAAATACTACTTTTAAAAATATTAGAATTATTTTACTTTAGAAAAATACTGTACTTTTATTTTTATAAAATAATTTTATAATTATTTGTATTATTTAATTTTGCAATTACATATAATAGTTAACATTTAGAACTTCAAACCATAAAAGTTTAGAACTTTTAGATATTGCCTTTTGGCATTTGTGGAAAGCCATACTAAGTCTTACATATGGCTCATTTTGGTACAAAGAATAATTTTGCTATTAAGAATTGGGATGATGAAACTAGCAGATGACCCGTTATTTTCTCTCTTTCTCTGCAGCCTTGCTGAGGTCATTTGTAAATATTTGTTAAGTCCATAGAAACATACTACCTTATATAAACACTTACATATAAACACTATATTTAACTGCTTTAATAACAAAATAGATTGATTTTGTTCGTGTAGAGCTTTTATCTAGCTCTCAATTTGTGGTCTTTCATTTTGGTTTCCCAGGTCTTGTTTTATCATCTGTGTTGAGTATTAAACCATGGGGAGGAAACTGGACCTGTCTGGTTTGACTGATGATGAAACAGAGCATGTTCTTCAGGTGGTTCAGAGAGACTTCAATCTTCGTAAAAAAGAAGAAGAGCGACTAAGGTGAGATGCCTGTATTGCCCAACAGGGCACAGCAAACCACATGTGGACAAGCAGAACAGGTTTCCTGAAGGTATTCCCTTCTGCTATTCCTGAGTTTGGACACACACCTATGTTTGCCGGAAGAACGTCCCGTCCTTTGTAGAAAGGTTTGCCGGTTTCAGAAATGTCAGTTTAGAAATGTGTTACTCAAAATCCAATCAGGGATTTATTGGGGCTGCTAACCCTGTAAGTTGCTGTTAGCTATAGAATGAGTGGAGCTTGTGGTGAACACGCTGTCTTGAGCTTCCTCTTAGCCTTAGTTTCTTTGTTGGCAGGTATTATGGAAGGATAACCAAAATGTTAAGTGAACGGTTCTTGTGAGAATTAGTCTCATCCAAGTACAATGTTCTGTTGAACTCTCAGCTACTGTAGCATAGGAAAAGAGCTTAGAAGATCAGATACAAGGAAACTGACCACCAGGCTGGGATGGGATCACCTGGCTTAGCACTACTTCCCTCATTTTATAGAAGAGGAAACTGAAGCCCAAAGAGGTAGTCTCCTGACTTCTCTGCAGTTGATATTTCCCCATGAAATGCTCTTGGGAATACTATGGCAGGTCAGTTGGGAAATACTGTGGCAGGTAAGTTCCGACTATGCCTAAGTTGGAAGAAGAGCGATAGAAATGAGGTCATGTATTAGGCCTAATGTGTTGAAACCCGATGGTAGGTCAGTATTAGGCTCCCTCATCTATAAACCTATTATTCCTTGGGGTTCCATGGGTTTATTCACAGCACCATCTTCTTCCTTACACACTAAGCAAATACCTGCTTTCTCACTTTGATTATCTGACAGGTAGAACAGTGCCTAGCACATAGTTTTTAAAATCAATTATTAACAGATTTCTTATCTTTCATCAAACAAGAATATATTTAATCTATTCTATATGTGAGACCAAAAAATGGTGGAAATAAAGATGATTACACTAAGGTGCTTGTTGCCTAGCAAGGGAGATAACATTGCCAAGAAGTATAAAGTCTGAGGTACTCCAAAGTAGAAGGAAAACAATCCCTTTTTGGTAGTAGGAAAGATGTACCAGTTTTAAGCTGAGTGAGAAAGGGCATGAGTAGAGCTTTGGCATAATCCTGCATTTCCGTGTTTACATGGGGCATATAAAAAAGAACGCAGTCAAGGACGTCCCCAAGGTTCTTTGGCTTAGAAAACTGGAAGAATGAAGTTGTAATTCACTGAATATGAAGACACAGGAGAAGGGTAGTTGGTAGTCTGTCTCAGGCATCTTCAATTTGAGATGAATATTGGACATCCAAAGGAGATGTCAACTTGGCATTTATGTATTTGCAACTAGGAATCAAGTGAGAGGTCCAAGTTGGAAATTAAAATGTCATGGAAAAGGTCACCAGAACAATAGGAGAATAGATGGAGCAGGGAAACTAGTACCCTTGCTTGGCAGTGCTAAGACCTGCTTGAAGTTAGTGGTCACTATTTTACATTGAGACCAGTTTCCACAGGGTAGTGCTCTCCCTGGATTCTTTCATTTTCTTTCCTCTACTGTACCACTGGAAAGAACCATGTCTTGCTCAGTTTTGTGCCCCAATCTCTGGGCGCAGGGCCTGGCACACAGTGGGTGTGCCCTAAAGATCTGTGGAATGAATGGATAAATGTAGATTGCTTGGCAGTCCATATGACTAACTTCATGTGTGGCTTGAAGAATTGATCTTAGTATTTCCCTTAAATCATGAAGACCGTCTGTGTGTCATACTTTATCTCCTTGAAAGCATTTTTCAGATTCTCTTCATTATATAGATTGGGTTAAACCATTTCAAACCATTTCACATATGGGTAAGCCAGAACCTTGTTTTATGTCCTTTTCTGACTGTGAAGACTTGCCTTAGTGCCACTGCAGTCAGGTGCCAGTTCACGTGTAAGAGCAGCTTTAGGGCTTAGTTTGAGGAGGAGAATTTTAAAGAGCAGCTGTCACTGTAGTAGACCTGACAAAGTGGGCACCGTCTTTCTCATGAGGACAGTAGTCTTAGTGGACAGCAGTCAGTAGCCTACTGTAATTCTGTGAAAATGCATGGTTGTGGGAACCTGCTTGTCCTGGGGGAGATGATGCTTGAAATCAACAGTGACCACAGAGGAGTGACTGCTTGTCATGGTACCTCTTGTGGCACTGGAACTGGACATTTTTTCTATGAAGACTCTTGTTACTGTTGTCCTTCTGCCCATGACCAGGGACATGCCTCGACAGGTACCTAGCAAACTGGGATGACACTCTGAAATTTCAGCAAAGAATCTTACTATCAAATAGAAAGAGTATGACAACACTGCAAAACCACTAAAATCGCCAAATATTTGCATCACTTTTTCATATTGCTTGAATTTTGGGTATGTGAAATAATCTAGGATTATTAGTATTATTGAATAATCTAGGATTATTAGTATTATTGAACTGAACTTCAAAAGTATTTTAGAATTATAGAAAGTATTTTCCTTTAATGAATGTAAAATTCAGAAGAATTTTTTAATTATTATTTTACAGTCTTGAATTAGTTTCCTTTTCCCCCAACCAGCTGTTCTTTATTTAACTAGTTTCTCCAGCTAGGTTTTGTGAGGGTAGGTCTTGAGTGTAGTAGAGCTTATCCGGTGTTTATGATGATCTGTTCTTCAGTGCAGACGTTAAGTGTAGTAATAACTGAGAGGTGGAAGTGTGAATTAAGTGTCCTCAGAACATATCATGGTAATATAAAGAGAGATAATAGGGATAAAGAATTCATGCAAAGAGAACTAAAAGGTATAAAGCAGTCAGTGTGAACTGGCACTGTCCTGAGTACTGCACAATTCACCTTATTGATTCCTCACCAAGTCACTATAATGTTAGTACCAGTTTACATGGGGGTACCCAAGAACAGAGATTACAAAGCTTGCCCAGAATCACACAGTTAATCAGAGTAGGGCCAGTATTTTGTTTTTCAGGTTCTCTTTATTATGTAGATTGGGTTAAACAATTTCAAAACTGTTTTACTCTCCTTCCCTCCTTAAAATAATTCCTTAGTATCATCTAATGTCCAGTAAATTTATCCCACTGTCTTATTTCTATAATATATTCAAATCAGAATCTAAACAAGGTTCACTCATTTGTCTGGTTGTTTTGAATCTTAAACCTCTTAATTTTGTCATTATTTTTGACTTAATTCAGAAGACAACCATGGTACTGGGTGGCTCTGGGAATATTTTGCTTTTTTAATTTGTCATTTTATGATTAGGCTGATTAGAAGTGGAGCTTAGATTTGTTGGAATTTTCTTCCCCTTTAATAAGGTCCTTTCATTACAATTTAAGTCTCTTCCCAATTCTGCTATTTAAATTAAAAAAAAAATTCATAGCTAAGTGTTGGTGGTTTTTTTTGTTTTGTTTGTTTGTTTGTTTTTGAGGGGAGATGGAGCCTTGCTGTGTCATTCAGGCTGGAGTGCAGCAGCACAATCTCAGCTCACTGCAACCTCTGTCTCCCAGGTTTAAGTGATTCTCCTGCCTCAGCCTCCTAAGTAGCTGAGATGACAGGTGCAAGCTGCCATGCCTGGCTAATTTTTTGTTATTTAGAAGAGATGGGGTTTCACCATTTTACCCAGGTGGGTCTTGAGCTGCTGACCTCAGGCAATCCACCCGCCTTGGCCTCCCAAAGTGCTGGGATTACAGGCATGAGCCACTGCACGCAGACGTGTTTTTTTATTTCCCAAAAGCATGTATTTAGAATGGATGTGATATTTGTACCCATGTGGAACGGGCGGTGTGACTGTCCTGGCTCTGGCAGGTGAGTGGAGCAGGACACTGTGGGGAAAGCTACAGCCCTCATTCTTTACAGGCCTCCTACTGTCCCCCAATCCCTGATACAGCTCACAGTGAGCAGAGGCACATCGTGGTTGGTGTATAGATATCAGCTGCTATGCGTAGGCAGTCACAGGCCTTACTATGTAAATGTTTCTGTCAACCCCGTGTCAGTAAGATGAGACACTTTCTCAGCACTGGAGATGTGATGCATTGAATTTGTAATGTCATTAAAGCTGCATGTTTATAGCAGGACTGTTGGGGGAAGATAGAGAATTGATGGGCCTGAGAATAGCAGACATGTAATACCAGATACTGGAGGTGGGGACTTATTTACAAATTCAGTAGAGTGAATGTTGATTCCATTTCTCCAAGACTCATAACAGCATTAACACTATGGATGGAGGATGCTGGGGGACAAAAGGCATGGTGACTCCTGCTCCCATCTAGATTACTCAGGGGCTTTGGGTTTTATCTAGATTACTAAGGTAAATGTGTCAAAAGGTTCATACTGTACTTGGTTAATTTTATTTTTTGCTTTTCTTTTTTATTGGATGATTTCAGGCAAATAGTAAAATTATGCAAATGGTAAAGAAGACCTTATAATGAAAAACCCCTAAGTCCTCTGCTCCATATTTAGTTCTTTGTTCTTTAGGCCTCCTGGAATGACCTTCATAAATCTGAACATGTGCATTTTTTACTATATTTCAATGTATCCATATTAGACATTTTTTCAACTTTCTGCTCTGAAATTGGTGACTTAGCTTACCTACTTATACTACCCTTGTCTTTTGTTTCTTGATGATTATATTATTATTTTTGGCTTGGTTTTCTACTGGTCCTCTTTCAAACTTAAATAATAGATGGAAACCTCTGAGTCTTGTTCTGTCAGCATTCACCATTCTTTTTTGATTCTGACAATGCAATGTTTAAATAATGTCCCTGCCCTTACCTCCTTCTGCCCTGTGTTCCAGCTTTCCCTATAATACCTTTACTCTCACACATACAAGGTTGGGGCATTCACCTGCTGTTCCAAAAACATATTTGAGTGTTTGGTTTTGTTCATAGGATGATTCTAACTGTTGAAAACCAATAAGTAGTCCCTACGTAGTTATGATTAAAAACATTAATATTGTTTACTGCTCCCTGTCCTTCATTTTCACAGCTTTATTGAAGTCAGCAGGTGTCTGATTGTTTTCTTCCTTGTATCTTTACCATTATGAATTAATTATGCTTTTATTTCTTTGCTGTCATTGGAAAGGAGTCTTGAGAGGGAGCAGAGGCCATTAAGTGTTTGCTTCGTCTGTCATCTGGAACCTAAATGCTACAGTAACTTGCTTACTAGTCAAGGTCGTGTGAGGATCCTGGGGAGAAAGCACTCCCAGTGTGTAGCATGTGCACCGAGCATGCTTTGGGGTCAAACAGATATGGGTATGAGTCCTTCTATCATGATTATGTTGGGCTGGTTTCCAACATAATCAGAAGTCAAAATGAATCCAGAAAAGGCTGGGTCATTGCTGCACGTTAACCATGTCCCATTTGTAGGAAAGTTGACATTTCTGGAAACTTCACCCTGACTACTACTTCACCTCTGTTGATAGAGCCTCTAAGGGTGAGGAAGCCCACGCAGTGGGCTCTGTTCTCCCTGTAACAGCTCTACCCCAGGTTCTATGAATCCAGGCATTGGTGTAGCCCACTGAGAACATACCTTTTCATGAACTTTCAGGTTTCTACACTTTACTTTGATTGCTGTCTCTGCTTCTAGTGTTCTAGGAGAGTATAGCTAAACATATTGAATGCCTAAACAGAATTCAATTGGAATAATAAATTAGTTAGCATAACAACACAGTATCTTCAGCTTTGTTTATAGCAGTTGTGCTTTCCCAGTAATGAAATATATCACCTATATCATATGATGTTTCTCCATACCTTTCTTCTCTCAATTATGTAACTCTTGAGAAATTTTCAAATAGTAGGGAAAAAAAAGCAGGCATATATGCCACATTTAATTCCATGATGTTCAAAAGCCTTACCCAGTCCACTAGGTTTCTACTAGAATTTGAATGGGAATGTGGGGCCCTCAGCTGGGATTTATACCTGTAGCAGGTACCGTTGGACAGCTTTTGTCCGAGCATGTTTATGATGACATTGTTCATGGCACAGATAACGTCTTAGAGAAGAGAAGAGGCCCCGACTGCAGGAAGAAATGCAAAATACAGCTTTCTAGGCCATCAACAGACTAGCAGGCAGACCGTCAAGGTTCAGTGTGATTAGGGGTAGGAGAGGTTAAGACTTATTTTCCTCTGTTGGACCTCAGTGCTTCCTGTGTGACTCAGATAGAGGAGGCCTGGCATCAAAGTGAGTGCATTGGTCTCCCCTTGGTAACTCCTGGCCTTTGATTTCCACGTCGTCCTGACTCCTGAGTACCCCATGTGTCTGCTTGGGCGTTGGGCATTTGGTTTAGTGTTCATCCTCAAAGGCCGTGTTCCCTCTTCTCCATCTGTCTTCCTGTGTATCTGACAGACATAATTTTAAGAACTATTTCTTCACATCTGCAGTGTAGCATATCATGATGTTTTGTTAGTATAAATATATACATAGATTAAATTATCAAAATAAAATAGAATGTCAACTGTGTGGCGGAGACAAATAGTGCTCACCAAACATCTGTGTGCTCATGCACATTCCCAGTGCCCCCTGCAGTTAGGTTGCAGCCATGTGACTAGGTCTGGATAATCGTCTGTGAGAGGAAGGGCCTGTAATACTTCAGGTCAAGGCACTTAAGAGTTGGTGTGACTCTGCTACCTCTCCCCTCACCTTCTGTTGTAGCCTTGGAGGCCTTGTGTGGAAACATGGCACCACGTGGCAGAGAGAGCCTGATCCCGTTGACACTGGACGGAGGAGAGTTTCTGATAATCAGCAGGGGACTTTGTGTGGATTTATTGGGTTGAGTCATTGAGGCCTTGGGGTTTATTTCTTACAGCAACATAGCCTACTATTACTCTAATTAATATAGTTTTTGAGAGCTAAAAGAGAGCCAAATATTTTTCATGCCCCAGCCTTTGACTTTGTAGATGAAGAAGCATGCTCAGAGGGTGCAGAGGGAGTTAGTGGTAGAGTCTGGATGGGACCTGAGTTTCCTGATGCCGAGTCTCCCTGTCTTCTGCCATCAGGCCTGTCAGGTAGTAGAAGACACCTGTAGCAAGATCTCCAGACTTAAACTGGAATCACAGTTTATACGCTATGATTTTATATCATCAGGCACATTTGCAAAGCGGTTTTAAAATGACTGTTAACTGCACAGTCCTCTGGTGTTCAAATTGAGTCTTGGAGTATTGATGAGATAGCCACAGGGTCTCATTTAGTATGTGCTTGCCAAAAGCTAGTTAGCATTTGGATAACTGCCAAAAGTTGCTGGTGCTCTAATGGACTTGGTCTGTGGTGTAGCAGGGGTTAGATTGGATGAAACTGTTTTCTGTAACTGCGACTGGCGCCTAGGCTGGGCCAGGGGAAGGAAGGGAGGGGAGAGGGCCTTGAGTGTGAGATAGCACTTCTGCTGTGTCTCTCTCAGGCGTAGCTGCCACAGCCCAGCAGCTGTGCTGTGTCAGCTCCTCCTCTGGCCTATGTTAAGGAAGGAGACCTGTTTCTGTTGCCCATGATGATACCACTCACTCACTTGCAGATGTGGCTCACATCTTCCTTGTCACCTCCGGGGTAATCTTCCATCCCCCACTGGTCAGGTCCAAGTGCTGTGAGAAAATAAGAGCTGGCAGGTTGTGTGTGAGACCCACTGTGAAGAATCAAAGCCCTTCTCAAAAATTAGAAATAATTTGTGTTTCTAGTCACACAGAGACTCCTTTGAGGATTAATCACCATTTTTTAAAGTAGAAAGAACATGGTACTTTAATAAAATGAGTTAGTGATCTTTCTTCATTCAAGATTTATTTTCATTTTAAACAAACAAAAATTTCATTGTAAGAACTTACTAGAAACTGAAAAAGTTTGTTTCAAACAGTAACATTTCTTTGTTTTTACTGTCTTTTGTTTTAGACACTTAAATTGAGCTAATGAATTGGCAAATACTTCTGATTATATCCTTCTCTGATGCTGGAAGTCAGATCACCTTGTATGTAGAAAAAATATGCCTTATGGTTTGTGAAATAACTGTGTATACGTAGAGTCCATTTGCCTGAGGTCTCCTCAGGGCCTTTTGTAGCTCTTTGAGAGTCTGCACGAACACGGTGGCATTAACCTGTCCAGTTAATGAATCTGCTGTCTCAGTGGGGATGCTTCAGGGTAGTTCTTTCTATGGGATTGGTAGCTCAAATCAGAGTTGGGACCAGGTGCATTTAATGGTGCGATGGGAGGTAGGACACAACTCTGGTTGGGTTCACTTTGTGATGGGGAAAGGCCCAGGAGGAGACAGAACTGGGAGAGCTGGGGAGAGAGCCTGGAGACTCATGGAGGGCAGGTGTGTGGGCTGCAGAAAGTAGGGTGGAGAGGATCGATCTTAAAGCTAGAAGGTATCTCACAAGATTTTTTTTTTTAATTTCTGTTTTACTTAGTATTGGTATTTTTGTTAATAATGGAAGGCCAATATTAATCAAAAGCTGTTGGGTATTCATTAATTTGCTTCAGAATCATATTTTGAATGTCAGGAGCCTTCTGGGAAAATATGAAGAGGGTGGAAGGGCAGCAGTAGGGGGCTCACAAATTTAATAAGGTTCTTAGCCCTTGAAGAAAAGCCCAAAAGATGAGCTAAGTCCTATATGAGTAACTAGGATACTATAGAGGGTTAGAAATAAAGATATTAAGGCAGGCTCATGAGAATACATCTGTCTTGGAGGAGGGGCTATGAAAAGGAACCTGAAGACTTGTTTCCCTCTGTTGGACCCAAGTGCTTCCTGTGTGACTCAGATAGAGGAGGCCTGGCATCAAATTAAGTGCATTTGATGGTGTTTGATTTGACCCTTGAAGAAGCACTGGAGTTTTTAGTGATTTGACACATAGGTCTGGGCAGGAGGGAGCATCCTGGGTAAAGTAATATGGACAGAAAAGGGAACATGTTTTCAAAACCCCAAATTGAGACCTGTGGTGGGGCAGGGGAGGAAGAGACTGTTTTGCAGATAATTTGACTTCACTGTTGCTAATAGCATTGAATAGAGTGTGGTGTCCAGGAATATCATCTCCTGTTATCCCAAAAACCCTGGGAAAAGCACATTCTTATCTGATTACAAAATGGGAGAATCAAGGCTCTAAAAGGGTGTTAAACAATTTGCTCAGGTTGTACAGAGTAAGAGGTGAATTCAAACTCAGGCAGAGCAGCCCTTGAGTTGAGACCAGTAAGCAGGGTAGTACACTGCCCTTGGTACTGAAAACAGGGACATCCAGGTGCCATGGGATAGAAGAGATAAGATTAGGACCATCTTGGAAAATCTGGCATCTGTGCTTGCTAAAACCTGGGATGTGTTCAGGGATGGGAAAGGAGTAGGGTTTAAGTCAGCATGTGAGAACTGTGCAGTTGGGACAGTACAGTAGCCAACTAGCCACATGTGGCATTGAATATGTCTTGTCCCCACTGAGGTGCAGTCTAAGTGTAAAGTAAATGCTAGATTTCAAAGATCAAGTATAACAAAAGAATGTAAAATAGCTCAATAATTTTTATATTGATTACACATTGAAATGTTTCCAAAATTACATCTTAAATATATTTTTAAAGTTAATTTTACCTTTTTTTACTTTTTAAAATGTGTCTACTAGAAAGTTTTAAATTATGTAGGGGGCTCACATTATATTTTTATTGGACAATCCTGGTCTGAAATGTAAGATTAAGCAGTTTGGGATTTATAAAAAAGTAAGCTTTCTTTCTCAATTTTGTTTATGATTATTCCCCTTTTATATGTGGTTTTTAGGTATCTGTAATAGCCAGCTAAAGTTTTAGCTAATTAGTCAGATATAGGCCTTTACTATCTTTACTATAAAATATTGTTGTCTCTGCACTTGAAGATGGTCTCTGAGTTATGCCTCAGTGTTGGCTTTATTACACAGTATAAAAGAAAAGCATCCTGTGTCCATGCCATATTCATGACAGAGAGTTTATGCATCTCAGGACAGAATGAACTCTTTCATGTTTCCCTGAAGTTAATGATTGACCAAATACATCACGACCTTTGAAATAACACATGGCTTTAGAATGGCCCCCATTCTCAGTTTATATCACATCGTTGGCACCATAAAGTTATCAGACATTCACCTGTGGGGTCTGCCTTTAGAACCGGTCAGGAGAGTTTGATGTTACAAGTGTGTCTGTAATGTAGAAAAAAGGGAATCATGCTGATGCTCTTACTTGCTTTTTAACTTGTGGCCCTTCAAAGATGTACAGTTATTAATTTGGAGATTCGAATATATTCTCCCCATAATCCCATTTTCTTTAATAACAATTTTTTGCTAGATTGCTTTTATGACTCCAATTTCCTTATCTTATTTGCTTTTCCACTGCAAATGTCAGCGGCTCAACTTCTGAGCCCTGATAAAGCTTTTGTGGCGTTAATTCTTGACCTGACCTTCATTCCTCAGACCTCTGGCTGAAGAAAGCATAACTTTGGCATTACATGTGCATAGAATTCAGGACTTGAAAGGGATCAAGGAGGAAAGTTTCCATAACAATTTGTAAAAGTAGCTTTCTTTAACTACAGTAATTCAGATATTTACAAAATCCTTTAGCCAGAAATGCCCTGAGAATTCAGAGGAGGTAAGAACAGATGAACAGCCTGGAAATCAGAGTTCCTTCTTCACTCCTTGCTGTGCTGGTGGAATGACAACTTACTTATTCTCTTGGGCTCTTTCAGCGCCTGGGAGCCGGTTCCTGCCTCAGGGTTAAGGGGCTGCCTTCCCCTCCTTACTCGGCTTCTGAAGCCAACAGTTCCACCTCCTGGTCAATTTCCAAAGCTAATACCTAGAGAAGGAAATTCATCAACAACCTTTCCCTGTCAGGGTGACTTATAATGAGCCTCTTCTCCCAGATGGGGAGATTCCTGTCCTAGCCCAGAGACATTTTTTGCTGGAAACTAGATTGAAGCCTTCAATCGCCAGGAGAGACAGCCTCCCTGGCCTGGTCCCAGCGCTCTGTGCTCACCTTCCCCCTGCTGGTTTGACTCACAGGCTCCCATTCTGCTTCAGCTTCTCTATCAGTGGGTGTGGGCCTAAGACTCAGGACTCCTTCCCTGCTAATTCTTATGCCTCAGGCTGGAAGGGCTTAGCTCCTGCATGTCCAGCTGGATCTGGCTCTCCAGATATGGTAATGTGCCCAGTAGCTTGAAAGGATCTTTGTTTCTGACCCCCTCTGGAATTAGTACTAGAATGATATGAAAACAGAAGACACCAAATAACTCAGTGATAAAAAGCTACAAAAACTGCTAAAGGCAGTACCTAATCAATTATGATCAAAGTCTTCCACTGATATTGGAAAGATTATCTTAGCTGCTCCAATCAAAATTCAAATACATCCATCAAAACCTCTTCCAAACCTTAAGCAATACCCTTTGAAACCAGAAACTTTAGAATAAGACCTGTAGTTTTAGACTATAAAACAAGAGGCTTCATTATTCCCTGTACAAGCCCATATAACATTTACCCTTCCCATAAGAAAACCAAATGGTAGAGGATGGAGGGTTGTGCGAGAACTGAGATAAATTAACAATATTCCTCACCATCTAGTAGTGCCAAACCCCCATACATTGTTGACTGTAATATCAAACAGTTAAATTCTTGGCGGGGCATGGTGGTTCACGCCTGTAATCCCAGCACTTTGGGAGGCAGAGGCAGGCAGATCACCTAAGGTCAGGAGTTTGAGACCAGCCTGGCCAACATGGCGAAACCCTATCTCTGCTAAAAATGCAAAGATTAGCTGGGCTTGGTGGTGTGCACCTGTAATCCCAGCTACTCAGGAGACTGAGACAAGAGAATCTCTTGAACCCAGGAGGCAGAGGTTACAGTGAGCTGAGATGGCACCACTGCACTCCAGCCTGGACAACAGAGCAAGACTTTATGTAGAAAAAAAAAAAAAGAAAAAAAGGCAAATTCTTTACTGTGATAAATTTATATAATACATTCTTCAATATTCAGGTACATAAAGATAATTTCTCTTTTCCTTCACTTGGGAAGACAGAAGTACACATGGAGAGTCATGCCTCAGGGAAACTCTGAGAGCCCCACTTACTTTTCACAAATATGAAAAGCAGGTCTCTCAGATGTTGTCTTCTGTAAGAAATCGATTTTAATACAACACACAGATGATTTGCTTCTCTGCTCAGAGGATAGGCAAACCTCTATAGAGGATGAGATTCACTTGTTATAACAGCCCTAAAGGTACACAAGGCCTCGAGAAAAACAAAAACATTAGTTTTGTCACACAAAGATATTTGGGTAATTTAATATCAAAGGAAGGTCATTTTATCCACCTAGACAGTATATTGGCCCTCCCTATCCCCAAAACTATAAAACAACTAAAAAGATTTCTGAGAGTGACCAGATACTATCAGAATTAAATTTCAAACTTCTCCCTAAAAACTCAGCCTTTATATACTCTTCTAAACAAGATAAACCAGACCCCCTGAAATGGAATACGATAAATCAGTTAACATTAAAAGAGGTTAAAAAGAGTGTTATAAATTCCCCAGCTTTGGGACATCCACATTATGATATTCCATTTTCGTTGTTTGTTTATGAAAATCATAAAAATGTCTTGGGACATTCTGACACAAAAACATGGAGACCAAAATAGACCTGAAGGATACAAGATTCTGTGGCTACGAAATGGCCACCTCGCATGAGGACAGTAACTGCCACTGCTCTGTTAGTAAGAACAACCAAAGAAATAGTGATGGACTTTCTACTCACTGTCTTTGTTTCACATTCTGTGGAAGTACTTGTGAATTCATAGCACACTCAACATTGTTCTATCAGCAGATTCACTTCTTGTGAAGTTCCTCTTCTTTCTGTATCTCACATTACAATCTCTAGGTGCAGTCATCTACACCCTGCCACTCTTCTGCCTCTACCTTCAGATGACATGCTGCATGGTTGCATAATCTTAAGCAACCAGCTCTGCTGTTCTAGAACAGATCTATAAGAGATTCCTCTTAGTAACACTGATGTTATGTGGCTTACAGATAAATATTACTTAAAATTAAATCTGGGACTTCTTGTACAGGTTACAGTACAATATCTTTAACTGAAAAACTAAGAAGTACTTACCTTCCAGAAGCCACCTTGGCTCAACAAATAACATTGATAACGTTAGGCCGGGCACTGTGGCTCATGCCTGTAATCCCAGCACTTTGGGAGGCCGAGACGGGTGGATAACGAGGTCAGAAGTTCAAGACCAGCCTGACCAAGATGGTGAAACCCCGTCTCTACTAAAATACAAAAATTAGCCGGGTGTGGTGACAGGCACCTGTAGTCTCAGCTACTTGGGAGGCTGAGGCCGAGAATTGCTTGAACCCTGCAGGAGGAGTTTGCAGTGAGCCGAGATTGTGCCACTGTTTCCCAGCCTGGGCGAATTGAGACCACAAAAAAAAAAGATTGATAACATTAATTAGGGCCTGTTAACTGACCAAAAAATTCTGTTAATATGCATATAGACAGCAGAGATGCATTCAGAATGGCTCAAAATTTTTAAATGCTACAAAACAAAAAGATTTTAACCTCTTCTGATCAGTCCATTTAAAAAAGATACCTTATTATGCAATTGTTAAAAGCCATATTATTACCAAAATGTCTGATCATTATTAAAATCCCAGTTCATTCCAAATCAGATACTCCAAAAAACAAACAAAAATCACTAGCCAATAATATAGCAAAAAAAAAAAAAGAAAAAAAAGGCTGCTCTTTCTGCACAGCAAAAGAAACTATCAATAGAGTGAATCAGCAACTAACAGAATGGGAAAACATTTTTGCAATCTACCCATCTGACAAAGGGCTACTATCCAGATTCTATGGAGAACTTAAACAAATTTACAAGAAAAAAACAACCCCATCAAAAAATGGGCAAAGGAAATGAACAGACACTTTTCAAAAGAGGGCATTTATGCAGCCAAAAAATATATATATGAAAAAAACCTCATCATCACTGGTCTTTAGAGATATTCCAATCAAAATCACATTGAGATACCACCTCACACCAGTTAGAATGGCAATCATTTAAAAATCAAGAGACAACAGATGCTGGAGAGGATGTGGAGAAATAGAAATGCTTTTACACTGTTGGTGGGAGTGTAAATTAACCATTGTGGAAGACAGTGTGGCAATTCCTCAAGGATCTAGAAATAGAAATATTATTTGACCCAGAAATACCATTACTGGATATATACCCAAAGTATAATAAATCATTCTATTATAAAAGCACATGCACACGTTTATTGTGGCACCGTTAACAATAGCAAAGACTTGGAACCAACCCAAATGCCCATCAAGGATAGACTGGATAAAGAAAACGTGGCACATATACATCCTATGTATATGTGGAATGGAATACTATGCAGCCATAAAAAGGATGAGTTCATGTCCTTTGCAGGGACATGGGTGAAACTGGAAACCATCATTCTCAGCAAACTGACGCAAGAAGAGAAAACCAAACACCACATGTTCTCACTCATAAGTGGGTGTTGAACAACGAGAACACATGGACACAGGGAGGGGAATATCACACACTGGAATCTGGGGGGTAGGGGGCTAGGAGAGGAATAGCAGGGGGTGGGGGATTGAGGAGGGACAACATTAGTAGAAATACCTAATGTAGATGACGAAGCGTTGGATGCAGCAAACCATCACCATGGCAGGTGTATACCTATGTAACAAACCTGCACTATCTGCACATGTACCCCAGAACTGAAAGTATAATTTTTAAAAAGCTGCTCTAAATACATCTAAATAAACAAAATAATCTATATTAACTTCTAAACAATCTATATTAACTTCAATCTGTATTAACTTCTGACATCAGTGACCTAAAGAACATTAAATTTTATGTGAAACTTTTTAAGTAAAGAACTCCAAAATCCAAACAAACAAAAAAACAAAAAAACTAAACAGGAGGAAGAACATATTCTCCCAAAGATAAGGTGTGATATGAGCCAAACAATGTGCCTCTGCTTCCTGCTAAATTTCAGTCATCATTTGTAAACCTATATATATGATTGAACTCACCGGAGTCCTGATAACATAGTTGAGAAAAACAGTATTTCTAAAACGCTTTCCCAGCCATAGATCATAGGATATATAATGACATCACATTTGCCCAAAATGTAATACAAAAAATTTATGGTTTCCGAAGACATTTTCCCCTTTCTAAAGGCCCCTCTGGAGCATAACACTTAGATTTTATTCAGCTACCACTATCACAAGAGTGTGAATGTGTTGTAGTGATGATTTACATATGTTGTTATTGAGTCATAACATTTATACACAGAAGAACAATGGCCTTAACAGTAAGTAAAATTGTCTTTAAAAATTATTCTAACTTGAGGAATTCCCCTGGAACTTCTTAGCAACAGAGGCACTTGCTTTACTAGATAGATAATTCAATCAGTAAAATCAGTATATAAAATCTGGCTCGTCCTCCAACATATCCATTATACTTATTATCTCCATTCATCTGGTTAATAAAACACACAAACTAAATAATAAAACTCAATTGACAAAATTAACTGAGGCTTTAAAAATTCCTCGGCCAAAAGCTCTTCCATTGAGTTTGTATAACCTAAGATCAATCCCTTTTAATAGACATCAGTTGTCTCCATTTATAATTATAACAGATAAACCTATAAAATTCACTCAAAAAATTATACATATCTAATATTAAAGGGAGACATATGCAACCATTACAATGGCAGCTAACTAAAAATTATAAATTTTTAGTGAAAAATTATTTTCATGGTGAGCTCCTGTGAGACACAAATTTAAAGACCATGAGTTTCAACCAAGAGATTTTATTTACTAAAATCACTATCTTTTTTTTTTTTTTTGAGATGGAGTCTCACTCTGTCACCCAGGCTAGAGTGCAATGGCACAATCTCAGCTCACTGCAACCTCCACCTCCCTGGTTCAAGCAATTCTGCCTCAGCCTCCTGAGTAGCTGGGATTACAGGTGCATGCCCCGTGCTAATTTTTGTATTTTTAGTAGAGACGAGGTTTCACCATCTTGGCCAGTCTTGTCTCGAACTCCTGATCTCATGATCCACCCGCCTCAGACTCCCAAAGTGCTGGGATTACAGGCGTGAGCCACTGCACCTGGCCAAAGCAGTATCTTTTTAAAAGACTCTCTCCAACCAAAGTAAAAGAGATCTTATTAGGTAATTCTTACTAGTAACTGTTGCACTGCAAAATTAGAAGACATAGACTCTTAGATTCATGTATCTTATCTCCTAAATAGTTGATTTCACCAGAAGGTAATCTTCACTGTTAGATAGGTCAATGCCCGGCCAAAAAAAAAAAGATGACGTCTGAGACAGTCAGTCTTCCCAAGACAGTAGACCAGGCCAAAATCTAAATAAATCCTTGTTACTAATAATCGTTAGTAGATGAAAAATATTTTGTAAGTTCCCATTGAATTTATTTCTTTTCACCTCTCCCCTAATTATTATGTTTTAATGCTACTCTTATCAGCTGTTACCCATAAAACAATCTCTTCTTACAGTGGGCGCAAGACTATGCTAATAGACTGCAAAAAGACACTTGCTGGGTGTATGGCCTCATGCCTTTTCTGGAGGT
Organism: Cacajao melanocephalus; assembly: GCA_963573385.1. Taxonomy (NCBI): domain Eukaryota; kingdom Metazoa; phylum Chordata; class Mammalia; order Primates; family Pitheciidae; genus Cacajao; species Cacajao melanocephalus. Next base: position 27,051 of record CAUYLG010008956.1, read on the forward strand.
GCTGTCCTACCATGATAGATATCTCCTCTCCAAAGACTAAATAAACTGGCAAAAATATATCTGTGTTTTTCAAGAACAGTCACTAGTACTTAGCACTAATATGACTAAAGATAATATATGTCACTTGTCTGTTAATGAAACCTTACAAAATAAAAGACATTAAACATTTTTCAATAACCCCAATTCATTAGCTTTAACAGTGGCACTGCTCCAAGAGATAAGACAATAACAGTGTCGCAACTAAAAGATAAGACAGCTCAATTTCAAGATGATACAACACAATTATGAACAATTTTATCTGGTTTACCTGCTCCTCTGGTCAGCTTAGTCAGCTTGCCCCTTTATATTGAGAACAGAAAAAATCACACCAAAGATACCTGGACAAATAACACACAAAAAAATAAAATAGATACTCCCAAAACAGTATATTCATGCCATTATATTACAAAGTTTGGATTGACATGCCATTAAATAGACACAATGACCAAGAATTTTATGGTTAGCTCCAAAAAGAACAGCTTGGCTGTATGATGCTAATATATGCCCATAGTTACCTCTAAGATGATTAGGGCAGTGTTCTTTGTGTTATGGGTTATACTTGGACATAAGCATACTAAAGCATATCCTTTCAAACCCCCACAAACCTTCCTCATTTGTAATCTTATTGAGTTTATTCTAAATTTAGTTGATTAAATGATTTAGCTTTCATCTTTGTGCCACAACTAGATATTAAAAATGTCATTTAATATAGAGTCCCTAAGCAAATATACAAAAAGGCTCTAAATGATAGCCACATGGATATCTTATTATTAAATAAGGTAACTCCTATAGAAAACGCTGTATTACAGAACCATATGACTTTAGACATACTACAGTCCAAGGGAGAACATGCACTATCATAAATATCAATACCCCAAATCAAATAACATTACTAAATTAATGGCTGATATAAGAACCCAAATAAATAATCGTTTAAAGCCAAAACTCTCCCTGAGCAACTGCCTAAGCAACTAGTTTAAGTCTTTGGAAACTTGGTGACAATAGTTATTACTTATTCTAAAATTATAATCATATATTTTATCCTGTTTTTGTCTTCACTTCTACAACATTTATTTACAATAGAGTCAATATAAGATTAAAAAGACTAAAATAATGGTTAGTCAAAAAGATTACATTAATTAGAGATACAGCCATTTAATCTGACCCCAGTAACAAAGTCACTTCCTTCACGTTACTTTAAATTCAGCCTGTACTCCATCAGCTTTATAACTTATCCAATTATTCATTGCTAGGTACATGACATTCTAGAAATGAGCCTTCATAGCAAAGTGGAACTAAAGTCATAAACATAAAAAGAGTAAAATCTACTGGGTTCATCTAGGATGCTTTCTTTGAAAGATCTTGATATAAAGGGAGAAATAGGAAAAGAAAAAAATTAAAAGCTGTTGAAACTTCCAAAACACTTTAAGCCTTAAGGGAGATGTGTCTGTGATCTGAGTCACATAACATATAGTTGCAACTTCTGCTTCTTAGATTGTGAATTAACTCTCTCATTGTTCTTATTCTATAAATGACTAAGAGAGATCAGAGACTAGACCTCCTGCCCTTCAAATCACTGATCTTTATTATAGATTACCAGCCTCCTTTATTGTCCTACACCTAACTCAGAGCAGGTGATGCCCAAAACCTCAAGTCTGTTACATCTTTAGCATAAAATGTTAAATATAGCTTTCTCAGAAAAAGATCTTATCGACCAACTGGATCATTTTAACTAAACTATTAAAAAATGTTAAGATTCTCTTAAACTTTCTACTTTATATAAATAACCTCCAAAACTTTTCCACTTTGGATTACTGACTTCCATTCTTTAAAAATCTATATTCCCAGGAGGCCAACATCAAACTTTGAGTGCAGATAAAATCTATATTTAATCACATTTTCTAAACCTCATTATGTAAAGTCAGTAATGACACATTGTTATAAATCAGTGCCTTAGCCTCTGCCAGAGGAACCCCACCCCTGAATGCTCCTGTGTGGTCAGCCCTTGAAGCTGTGACAGTTACCTCTAGTCATCCATTTTGAAATGCCTAACTTGTTTTTTATATCTTCAAGGCTGAGTATTCTGCATTCCCCATCCTGCCTAATGAGGCCTGAGCTGTGACTTTGCTTCATTCTATGTGTAGGGGCTGAGGGAAAACTTCCCCTTTACCCTCTGTAGGTTTGCTGAAAATCAGCTAACAAAAGACAGATTAATAGGGGAAATGGCATACAAATTTATTAATGTGCACGAAAGTCTTATAAAGATCTCAAGTAAAGATAAGATGGTTGATGCTTTATACCATCTTGGGATTACAAAAGAATCAAGACTCAGTGCATGACCAAAACACAGATTATGGTGGTCAATGAGGTTATGGTGTCAAGATAGGTTATAGGAGGGAGAGGAGAGGAGGGCTGGCTAGCAAAGGTGGTCTAGTTATGCAGACTATACTGCCGCTGTGGCTGCCCTCAGGTAGATGGTAGATGTTTCTTTCAGACTTTTAAAGTGTCAGACTCTCAGTTAATCTTTCTTAGACTTGGACCAGGGAGGACCTCAGAGAAAGCATGGCTGCATCAATGCAGATTTTCTCTATAGATGCAAATCTCTCCCACAAAAGACAGCTTCTCAGCTATGCCTGCATTTTCAGCCCTTCTGAAAAGCAATCTCTAAATGTATCAAAGACATGTATTTTTAAGTGAAATATTTTGGTTTTCTTCATGTGCCAGAAATGTACCTGAAGTCTGGGCTTCCTCACTTCCCAGGCTGGTCTTGGTCCTGGTTTGGACCAAGGGACACGGTTTTGATTACTCTCAGAATTCCATCTACCCTCTACCTGCTGCCTTATCAGGCTGGAGCCTACCTGAGTGCCCCTGCCAGATTTCCCTCTCCTGCTCTAAAGCCCAAGGCACTGGCAAGGTCCTAGGTCTGAATGCAAGGTCCTAGCCACAGACCAATAGCTTTGGCTTATCTCCCTTCTTGTGTAGTATCTCTAAGCGCTGAGAGGAGGTGGTAGGTGCCATCGATCTGCATTTCTCCAGGCCTGGGCTTTTGCCATGTGGCCTTGACTTGCCCTGTCCGTCTGCCACTCCCACATCCCTTCCTGCCTTCTCCTTTGTCCCCTCCTGTGTTGGCTCCTCTGGCACCACGTTTCTCCAATTGTGTGGGTCTAGAATCAGATTTCAGAGGTTATGTTGCTATGACAATATAAACAGATTTGTGTGGTCCTGAAGTAGGCCTGTAATGGCCCATACTCTCTGCCATGTTTGGGGTTATGTGTGGTATGTGTGTGTGAGAGAGAGAAAGACAAATTCATTGATGACTGTATTTTTAATCCTCCTTCCTCTATATACTATTTGTTCATTTTACATGAACCTCAAAGCAGAGTCACAGAGCTGGTATTTAATGCCAGAGCCTTGATCGCATTATCTGTGTTACTGAAAATGTAAGAGCTCAGGGGTTCATTGATGTTCGTTTGTTCTGTACCTAGAGGATCCTTACTTGACTTGTGACCTTGGGTGGGTTCCTTCATTTTTGTGTGCCTTCACCTTTCTCACCATACAAGAAAGATGATGGGGGCACCTTACTGGAGTGTTGTGAGGATTAAATGTCTTTGCCCTCATTTAAAATGAAAGCCCTTTGGGCAGCACCTGGAACACAGTCAGTGCTCATAAGAACCTGGGGTAAGAACTCTTACTGGTGTAATCCTGACTGGTTGATCTAGTCCATGAATTCCATAATTGTAGATACCTTTAAATTTTTATATCTGTTTAGTAAATTCAAATGTTTTCTATGGTTTGGCTTTTCTTAAGGGAAGGTATATTATTATTATTAGATGATTCTCTACAAGCAGAAAGAAATGCTAGTGTTTGTTTTACAACTGATGTTTAATTATTTAGACCTTAGATGTTTCTCTTTATTTTGTGTATTCTCTCATGTACCACTTGTGGCTAGAGAGGATTCTTAGCTGCCAAGACATTTTGTTTTTCATTGTAATTGGAGTATCAGATGTCTTATATTTAGGGAGGTTTTTTTTTTTTTTCCATACATTTTCTGTTTCCCTGCATACCTTCTGCAGGAACTGTACAGTGGATTCTGCTTTTTTTTCTGATTAAAGAAACAAAGCATTTCTATATGAAGTCGAGAATGAGTCAGTGGGCAAATGAGAAAACAATAGTTTCTGCTTTGATTGCTTAAATACACAGGGGAAGCTTTTTCAACATGAAGTAGAAGCATTGCAGCTACTGAGAATGTTTGTTTTCTCCTGGAGAAACATTTCTGTCTTAAAGGTGGTTTCCGAAGCAGTGTGCATCCCAGCCCCATAGTGAGGGAGAGTTTCCCTTCTGGCCTGGCTCTTCATGAGTCACAAGGGCCAGTCCTCCTACACCAGCCCTGTCACTTTGAAGCCATTCTGCTCTGCTGTGTCATTAGAAGCTTCAGTATTGTTGATGTGCTCAAAAGATCACTGGTTATAGAGATGATTCTGGTCAACTGTTGCCATTTTTGGGAATGACAAAGGATGCCTCTGGCAGTAAAATTTTACTTGAATTTTGTGCCTCCCCTTTAGCTGTGGGAAGCCTGTCACTAAAATTAACATTATCAGACCTTAGTTTCCTTTGTAAGGTAGAGAGAATATTCAGGAATAAATGATGGAATTTGAGGGCTAAAGTGGAATTTAGAAATCAGTCCTGAATTTAGGTGAAAATAACCTGCTCATTTTATAAATGGATTCTTGGTCCCTAGAATTAAGCATGTTGCAAAAAGCACTGGCGAACTCTTCCTGTTTCCGCAACTATGACAGTAGGTCTCTTGCTAAGTTTCTGTCTTCCAATGTTCATAGTAGACAGTTAAGTGACAGGAGCTCTACCCCAGTCCCCTGTTGTCAAAGGAATATTTAAACTCACCATGTTGCCTAAGTATAAACAATCATCATTTAAACCATTTGTTTTTTTTGCGGGGGTTGAATCTTGAAAACCGAGAGGTGAATTTGTAGCTTGTGTTACGAAATTTGCACATATTCAGGTGAGAAATTATAGCCCAATTCTGGGTACATTGTAAAAATGTTGACAGCTAGCCAGGCACAGTGGCTTATGCCTGTTATCTCAACACTTTGAGAGGCTCAGGCGGGTGGATCACTGGAGGTCAGGAGTTCGAGACCAGCCTGGTCAACATGGTGAAACCCCATCTCTACTAAAAATACAAAAATTAGCCAGGCGTGGTGGCATGTGCCTGCAGTTCCAACTACTTGAGAGGCTGAAGCGGGAGAATTGCTTGAACCCAGGAGGCAGAGGTTTCAGTGAGCTGAGATCATGTTGCTGCACCCCAGCGTGGGCCACAGAGCGAGACTCTGTCAAAAAAAAAAAAAAAATGTTGACAGCTGTCTGACTTCTGACTTGTCCTTCTGGGAAGGTGCAGTAGATGTACTCTTTTTCCCATTCTTACCATTAAGTATAACTAAAAATGCTGGGGGCTCACCATATCTGAGACAAACATAAGAAGACTGAACAGTGGAAAGAAGAAGGTAGACTGGCTGTGTTCCTTGGGTACTGAGGAGTGGCATGTTGAGTTCCCTGAGGTTTTTTTTTTTTTTTTTTTTTTTTGCCACATATATTTGAGTCTTGAAGCTGAAAAGTTGGCAACCTGGAAATACCAATTATCACAGATGAACATGTTCCCATCTCCAAAGCCAACAAAAGCCAAACGACTAGGAAAAGGGCAGCCAAACAAGACAGACAATTTTTACATGATAACCGCTCCACTCCATCCAAACAACACACACACAAAAAAAATCTGTGGCCTCCACCCCTACCTGGAAAAAGCCAAGCAGGAAGCTGAGACTTTTATCCTTAATGGTCGGTAATGAGCCTTTCACCTCTCTTGTGATGTAAGGGGGGCCATTTGGAGAACCAGACCAACATGCACCTGGAAGAAACAAGGAAGCTCCCCTCCCAGCCAGTGTGGTGTCAGAGAAGGCCTAGTAGAGAGTAAAAATATTCACCACTGCCCAGCAGAAATGAGGCTACCTCCACTGTAGAATCAGCAGAGAGCTTGTGGGGATGGAATTTCCACCCAGCAGCAACAAAGAGCTCCCTCCTCAGGTGTCAACAGAGGTCAGAGGAGGACCCTGGACTCTGTCTCTCTTTGGCAGCAATAAATCCAGAGTGTTGTCAGAGAAAGCCAGTGAAAATGGAGGTTTAAATAAGATTCAGAGTCTCAGAACATAATACAATAATGCACAAGCATCAATACAAATTTGCTTATCATACCAAGAATCTGGAACATCTCAAACTGAATGAAAAAAACAATCAATTTATGCCAAGACTGAGAGTGCAGAGGTGATGGAATTATCAGGCAAAGATTTTAAAGCGGCCATGATAAAAAAAATATTTCAATGAGCAATTTCAAACATACTAGAAACATACTAGAAACAAATTTAAAAAAAAAAAAAAAAAACCCTTAACAAGGAGGTACAAAGTATCTGCAAAGGCATAAAGAAGAACCAGGCAGAAATTTTAGATGTGAAAAATGCAATAACTGAAGCTCAACAGCAGAATAGAAGAACAGAAGAAAAAAATCAGTGAGCTGGAAGATAAAACAATAGAAATTACCTAGTGTGAACAACAGAGAGAAAGTAGAATGGATTGAAAGTGAATAAAGCGGCAGGGCACAGTGGCTCACACTTATAATCCCAGCACTTTGGCAGGCCAAGGCAGGCAGATCACCTGAGGTCAGCAGTTTGAGGCCAACCTGGCCAACATGGTGAAACCCCGTCTCTAAAAATAAAATAAAATAAATTTTAAAAAAAAGAAAGTGAATAAATTCTCAGGAAACTGTGGGACTATAATACAGGATCTAAATTTATATTATTAGAGTTACAGAAGGAAAGGAGAAAGTTGAAAAACTACTTGAAGAAATAATGGCTGAACACTCCTCCAATTTGACAATAGACACAAACGGACAAACAAAAAGCTGAGTAAATACCAAACAGGATGAACCCAAAGAAGTCCACACCAAGACACATCATAACCAAACTCTTGAAAACTAAACTGAAAACAGCCAGAGAAAAATGATACTATACCTGCAGACGGAAAACAATGAGAATGACAGTAGATTTCTCAACAGAAATTATACAGGCGAGAACAAAAAATAGCATGTATTTTTCGGGTGCTGAAAGGGAAAATCTGTCAACTCAGAATGCCCTATTTTGTGAAAATTTCTTTAGGAATGAAGAGGAAATCAAGACATTCTCAGATGAAGGAAAATTAAGAGTCCATTGCCAGGAGACCTTTGCTGAGGAAGAGATAATGGAAGAAATCTTAGAACATCAAGAAGGAAGAAAGAACATGGTGTATATGTGCCAGTTTCTTTATCCAGTCTACCACTGATGGACATTTGGGTTGATTACAGGTCTTTGCTATTGTAAACAGTGCCACAGTAAACATATGTGTGCATGTGTCTTTATAATAGAATGATTCATAATCCTTTGGGTATAGACCCAGTAATGGGATTGCTGGATACTATGCAGCCATAAAAAAGGATTAGTTCATGTCCTTTGCAGAGACATGAAGGAAGCTGGAAAGCATCATTCTCAGCAAACAGACACAAAAACAGAAAACCAAACACCACATGTTCTCACTCATAAGTGGGTGTTGATTAATGAAAACACATGGACACAGGGAGGGGAACATCATACACCAGGGCCTGTCAGGTGGAGGGAAAACTAGGGGAGGGATAGCATGGGGTGGGGGGATTGGGGAGGGATAACATTAGGAGAAATACCTAATATAGATGACGGGGGGATGGATGCAGCAAACCACCATAGCACATGTATACCTATGTAACAAATCTCCACGTTCTGCACATGTACCCCAGAACTTAAAATATAATAATAATGATAAAGAAAAGAACATAGCAAGCAGAAATACTGATAAATACAATTGGCTTTGTTTATCCTTTTCTAAATGTATTTTAAAAATTATGTTTCATAGTTGAAGCAAAAATTATACTACTGTTTGATATGGTTCTAAATGCCTGTAGAAGAAATATTTAAGACAATTATATTGTGAATGGAGTGAAGGAAGGTAAGTTTACTATACTTCACTTGAACTGGTAAAATGAGTATACCAGTAGAGTGTGATAAATGTTATGGCCATAAAATGTTATACCTACCAACCACTAAAAAAAGCTATACGAAGAGATATATTCTAAAATAGTCTCCATAAATCAAAATGAAATTCTAAAAAATGTTCAAGTCATCTACAGGAAAGTAGGACAAAGTAAACATAATTTAAAAATAGTAAAAAAATTTCATATTTAATCCCTAACATATCTATAATGATATTAAATGTAAATGTTCTAAATATACCAATTGAAAATACTGATTAGCAGAATGGATTTAAAAGCATAACCTTGTCATACACTATTTAAAAGAAACTCACCTAAAATGTAATGACATATATAGGTTGAAAGTAAAAGTATAGAAATATATATATCATGCCAAAATTAATTTTAAAAAGCAGGAGTATCTGAATATCCTGCTTCATTTCAGAACTCTGTTTCAGAGCAAAGAAAATAACCATAAACAGAGAGGAGCATTACATAATGATAAGCAGGTCGATCAACAAAAAAGGCATAGTAATTTTAAATGTGCATACACCAAACAACAAAGCTTGAAAATATGTAAAATTTAAGTTGGTAGAACTAACACTGAAAATAGACAAGCCAACAATTAGAGATGAAGACTTCAACAACCTCTCCCAACAAGCAATATAACAACTAACAAGCTAATCAGCAAGGATGTAGAAAAAAATCAACACCGCAGTCAAGCAACAAGATTTAATGGACATTTATAGAATACTTCCCCCAGCAACAGCAGAACACACATTATTTTCAAATGGCAACAGAACATATATTGAGACTATATTCTGGGCTATAAAATAAACCTTAACAAATTTAAAAGTTGTGAAATGATAGAGCATGTTCTCTAACTACAATGTAATCAAACTAGAAATCAATAACAGAAAAATAAACAGGAAAAATCTACAAACACACTGAAGCTAAATAGCACACTTTTAAATAATCCATAGGTCAAAGAGGAAGTCGTAAAGGAAATAAAAATCCATTGAACTGAATTAAAATGAAATACAGTATTTCAAAATTTATCGTTAAAACACGTGCTCTGAATAAAGAGACCCCCCACCAAACAGGCTTTGTGTGAGCAACATGGCTGTTTATTTACTTGGGTGCAGGCCGGCTGAGTCTGAAAAGAGAGTCATGAAGGACGGTGGGATAAAAGTTGGTTTTATAGGTTTGGGATAAACAGTGGAAAGTTACATAAGTTACAGTTTAAGGTGGTTTTTTGCAAGCTGGGAGGGGGTCGTACAGTATGGAGTCATGAGGTTGACCAAGGTTGTTATAGAGTCCAATGGCCTTGTCAGTTGAGAGTGGAATAAATAATAGAAGAATGTCTCAGGTTAGTTAGGGCCCCACAGGGGTTGATAGTTTTTCTGTTTTTCATGATCTTCCAGCTACTTCAGGTTTTCTAATTCTGGAAGGCCCTCCAGAGGTGTATATGTGGGTCACGAGGGTTGCCATGCTGTCCACGGTGTGGTCAGACCTTACATTTATGGGAAACTGCTGAAGCAGTACATAGAAGAAAATTTCTAGTATTAAATGCATACATTGAAAAAGAGGAATGGTCTCAAACCAATAATTAGGCTCTCACCATAAGAACTCAGAAAAAAGAGCAAAATAAACCCAAAGCAAGCAGAAAGAAGGAAATGATAAGGAACAGAAGTAAAATCAATTAGGTTATTAAGAGAAAAACAATAAAGATAAATGAAACAAAGGCTGGTTCCTCAAAATGATTTAAAAATCTTTAGCAAGATTGCCAAAAAAAAGAGAAAACACAAATTGTCAATATCACCAAAGACAGAGACAATATCAATATAGACCTTGTCTACATCAAAAGAATAATAAAGTGAATACAATGAATATTTCTTTTTTCATAATTTCAACTTTTAGATTCAGAGGACACATGTGGAGGTTTGTTACGTGGGTATATTGCATGATGCTGAGTTTGGGGTAGAAATGATCCCTTCACCCAGGTAGTGAGCATAGTACTCAATAGGGAATTTTTCAGCCATTACTCCCTCCTCCTTTTCCCCAGTAGTGCCCAGTGTCTATTGTTCCTATCTTTATGTCCATGTATACCCAGTGCTTAGCTCTCATTTACAAGTGAGAACATGTGGTATTTGGTTTTCTGTTCCTGTGTTAATTCACTTAGAATAATGGGTTATTCTAAGCAGCTGCATCCATGTTGCTGCAAGAGACATAATATTCTTTTTAATGGTTGTGTAGTATTCTATGATGTATGTATACCACATTTTCTTTATTTAATCCACCATTGATGGGCCTACATTGATTCCATGTCTTTGCTATTGTGAATAGTGCTGCAGTGAACATATGAGTGCATTTGTTTTTTGTTTTTTGTTTTTTTTGCAGAACAACTTATTTTCCTTAGGTATATACTCAGTAATGGGATGGCTGGCCTGAATCGTAGTTCTGTTTTCAGTTCTTTAAGACATCTTCAAACTATTTTCCACAGTGGCTGAACTAATTTACACCCTCACAAACAGTGTCTAAGTGTTCTCTTTACTCCACAATCTCACCAACACCTGTTATTTTTTGTCTTTTTAATAATAATCATTCTGACTGGTGTGAGATGGTATCTCATAGTGGTTTTGATTTGTATTTCTCTGATGGTGAGTGACATTGAGTATTTTTTATATGCTTGTTGGTTGCTTATATGTCTTCTTTTGAAGTGTCTATTCATGTCCTTTGCCCACTTTTTGATGGGGTTTTTTTTTTTTTTTTTTTTTTGCTTGTTTAATTAAGTTCCTTATAGATTCTGGATATTATACCTTTGTTAGATACATAGTTTATAAATATTTTCTCCCATTCTGTGTTGATGGTTTCTTTTGCAGTACAAAAACTGTTTAGTTTAATTAGGTCCTACTTGTCAATTTTTGTTTTTGTTGCAATTGCTTTTGGGGACTTAGTCATAAATTCCTTGCCAAGGTCAATGTCCAGAATGGTCTTTCCCAGGTTTTCTTCTAGAACTTTTATAGTTTGAGGTCTTACATTAAAATATTTAATCCATCTTGAGTTAATTTTTATATGTGGTTAAAGATAGGGATCCAGTTTCATTCTTCTGCATATAGCTGGGCAGCTATTCCAGCACCATATATTAAATAAGGAATCCTGTCCTCATTGCTTATTTTTGTCAACTTTGTCAAAGATCAGATGGTTATAGGTATGAGGCTCTATGTCTGGGTTTTGTGTTCTAGTCTATTGGTCTATTTATCTGTTTTTGTACCAGTACCATGCTGTTTTGGTTATTGTAGCCATGCTGTATAGTTCGAAATTGGGTAATGCAGTGCCTTTGTTTGTTCTGCTTAGGATTGCTTTAGCTATTTGGGCTATTTTTTGGGTTCCATAATAATTTTAGAACACTTTTTCTAATTCTGTTAAAACTGGTGTTGGTAGTTTGATAGGAGTAGTGTTAAGTCTATAGATTGCTTTGAGCAGTATGACCATTTTAACAATGTTAATTCTTCCAATCTATGAACATGGAATGTTTTCTCATTTGTTTATGTCATCTGTAATTTCTTTCAGTAGAGTTTTGTAGTTATCCTTGAAAGATCTTTCACCTCCTTGGTTAGAAATATTTCTCCCTCTTTTTCTTCCTCTTTCTTTCTCTCATACATTCTTTTTCTTTCTTTCTTTCACTCTCACTTTCTTTCCTCTCTTTTTCTTTCTTTCAAAAAATAAAAAAAAAAAAAAAAAAGAAATATTCCTAGGTGTGTGTGTTTGTGTGTGTATTGTAAATGTGATTGCTTTCTTGATTTGGCTCCCAGCTTGAACATTATTGGTATGCAGAAATGCTACCAATTTTTGTGCATTGATTTTATATCCCGAAACTTAAGTGAAATTATTTATCAGGTCTAGGAGCCTTTTAATGGATATTTCATGTTTTTTTAGGTATAGAATCATTGTCAGTGAAGAAACACAATTTGACTTCATCTTTTCCTATTTGGATGACTTTTGTTTCTTTCTCTTGCCTGATTGCTCTGGCGAGGGCTTCTACTACTATCTTGAATAGGACCGATGAGAGAATGGGCATCCTTCTTCTTTGTGTTCTTAAAAGGAATGCTTCCAGCTTTTTTCTCTTCGGTATGATGTTGACTGTGTTGGATAAATTCCTGGAAATGCACAGCCTCCCAAAATGGAATCAGGAAACTTTGAAACTCTGAACAGAGTAATATCAAGTTCCAAAATTGAATCAATCATTAAAAACCTACCAACCAAAAGAATCCCTGGACCAGATGGAGTCACAGAATTCAACCGGACATACAAATAAGAGCTGGTACCATACTGAAACTATTCCAAAAACCAAGGAGGAGGAACTTCTCCCTAACTCATTCTACAAAGTCAGCTTCACCTTGATACCAAAACTTGGCAAAGACACAGCAAAAAAGAAAACTACAGGCCAGTCTCTCTGATGCACATGGATGCAAAAATCCTCAACAGAATACTGTTAAACCAGCAGCACATCAAAACTTTAATTTACCACAATCAGGTTGGCTTTATTTGTGGGATGCATGGTTGATTTAACATACATAAATCAATAAATGTGATTCACCATATAAACAGGATTAAAAATAAAAACCATATGATTATCTCATAGACATAGATAAAGCATTTGATAAAATCCAGCATCTCTTTACAATAAAAACCCTCAACAAACTAGGCATTGAAAGTACGTACCTTAAAATAATAAGAGCTATCTACACATATAAATTTGACAACTTAGATCAACTTAGAAAATTTCAGTTTCTTGAAAGTATGTTACCATAACTAAATACAAAATAGACCATTTCAATAGCCCTACAACTATTAAAGAAATTGAAAAATTAGACCCTGTCCCCCAAAATAAATCTCCAGATCCACTGGTTTCACTGGAAAATTCTAACAAATGGATAAAGAAGGATTAAAATCAATTTACATAATCTTGCAGAAAATATAGAAGGACTACTTCTCAATTCATTATATAAAGCTAGTATTACCCTGATGCCAAAGCAACAAGACAGTACCAAAAAAAAAAAAAAAAAAGATTAAGGGAGAAAATTACAAACCAATATGCCTCCTGAATATAGATCCACAAACCTTATACAAAATATTAACAAATAAAATTTAGCAATATATAAAAAGAGTTATATACTATGAGCAAGTGAGATTTATTTCAGAGATGCAAAGCTGGTTCAGTATTAAAAAACAATCACGTAATTTACCTTATTGAAAGAGTACTGAGAAAAATTACACGATCATATTAACCAATGCAGAAAAGCATTTGGCAAAATTCAACACACATTACTGATAAAAATTATTGAAAAATAGGAACAGAGGTAACTTCCTCAGCTTGACAAAGAGCATATACAAAAAACTTAGCATCTACCACTGTACTTATTGGTGGAGGACTGAATGCTTTCAGGATATCTACATGTCAAGGATATCTACTCTTTCTGCTCTTAATCAGCTTGGTACTAGAAGTTCTAATTTATGCAGTAGATGAGAAAAAGAAATAAAATGTGTATAGTTTGGAAAGCATGATGCAAGCTACTCTTATTTGCAGAAGTCATGATGGTCTACGTAGGAAATCCCAAGGAATCAACAGAAAACCCCCAGAACTAGAAGCAAATTTAGCAAGGTGAAAAGATGCAAGATAAATCTACAAAAATTAATAGTGTGTATGTGTGTGGTCTGTGTGTGTTTGTGTGTGTCTATACACACTAGAAACAAACATATGGACACATGGATACTGTAACAAATTGTATCAAATTAAATATGATACTGTTTAGAGTCACTCAAAAACAAATGAAATATTTAGATGTAAATCTAGCACAACAGATACACCAGACTTATATGCTGAAAGAAACCAAAGAAGATCTAAATAAATGGAGAGACATACAGTGTTCATGGATTGGGCAACTCAACATATTAAAGATCTCAATTCCACCCAAATTTATATGTAAATGTAATGTAATTTCTATCAAAATCTTAGCAAGAAATCTTAGATATTGACAGATTATTCTTTAATTTATAGTGAGAAGTAAAGAATTAGATAGCTAAAACAATTTTGAAAAAGAATAAAATGTGACCAGTAGGTCTAATACATTTCAAGACATTGTATAGCTACAGTAATCACAATTGCATTGGCAGAGTGATAGATACATTTGTTAATGGAGCAGAATAGAATCCAGAAATAGGCTTGTACAAATATTCCCAAGTATATTTTTCATTGAAGTATAATTTGCTTAGCACAAAAGTCATCTTTTAAAGTGTCAAATTCAGTGGTTTTTCGTATATTCACAAGGTTGTGCAACTATCGCCTCTGTCTAATTTTAGAAAAGTTTCATCACTCTGAAAAGAAGCTCCATTCTCTCAACCTCTAGCAATCACTAGTATGCTTTTTTTTTCCCCCTATGGATTTGACTATTCTGGACACTTTATGTGTCCAGATGGAATCATACAATGTGTTGCCTTTTGTGTCAGGCTTTTTCAACTTAGCATGTTTTCAAGGTCCATCCATGTTAAGCATGTATCAGTATTTCATCCACTTTTATGAATGAATAATATTTTCATTTTTTTTGTTTACCCATTCATCAGTTGATGACCTGAGTTGTCATCATGACCACTTGGCTATTATAAATGATGCTATTATGAACATTCATTAACAAGTTTTTGTGCAGATATGTTTCACCTCTCTTGGGTATATACCTAAGAGTAGAATTGCTAGTTCATATGGTACTTCTGGTTAACCTTTTGAGAAATCACCAAACTGTTTTCAAAAAAGGCTGCATCATTTTACATTCCCGCCAGCAATGTATAAAGGTTCTAGTTTCTTCACATCCTCATCAATATTCATCATTACCTGTCTTTTTGAGCATAGCCATCCTAGTGAGTATATCATTGTGGTTTTGATTTGTATTTGCTTGATGGTTAATGATGTTGAGCATCTTTCCACAGTTTTATTGGCCATTCATATATCTTCTTTAGAGAAATGTCTATTCAAATCCTCTACTCATTTTTATTTGGGCTACTTTTCATTACTAAGTTGTAAGCATTTTTTATATATTATGAATACAGTTCACTTACTCTGTATGTGATTTGGGAGTATTTTCTCCCATTCTCTGTGTTGTGTTTTCACTTTATTAATAACATCCTTTGAAGCAGAAAAATATTTAATTTTAATTTATCTATTTTTGTCTGGTTGCTTATACTTGAGTTACCAAGTATAAGAAACTATTGCCTAATCTAAGGTTGTAAACATTTACAACTATATTTTCCTCTAGGAATTTTATAAATTTTTCTCTTAAATTGAGGTCTTTGGTGCATTTTGATTTAATTTTTGTATATGAAGTAAAATAGGACTCCAACTTCATTCTTTTGCATGTGGATGTCCAGCTCCCTCAGCACCAATGATTGAAAAGACTACTGTTTCCTTATTTAATTGTCTTGGTGTCCTTGTCTATAACCAATTTACCATAAATTTAATGGCTTATTTCTGGATTTCATTTCATTCTATTGAGCTGTGTTTATTCTATGGCAGTACAACACTTGTTTTGGTTATTCTAACTTTGTAGTAAGTTTTGAAATTGTGATGTGGAGTCCTCCAGCTTAGTTTTTATTTTTAAAGATTATTTTGGCCATTCTTGCCTTTGTATTTCTGTGTGAATTTTAGGATCAGCTTGTCCATTTATGCAAAAATCAATAGCAAAAGAACAAAACAGCTAGAATTTTGATGGAGATTATGTAGAATCTGTAGATCAGTTTGGAGAGTACTGCCATTTTATTATTGAATAATAAGTCATTTAATACACAAACATGGGATTTATTTGCATCTTTAATTTCTTTCAATGTTTGTAGTTTTCCATGTACAAATCTTGTAATTTTTTGTTAAATTTATACCCAGGTTTTTTTTTTCTTCCAATGATATTTTAAGTGGAATTTTTAAAGTTTCCATTTTGGATTGAGGTAGTATATATATATATATATTTTTTAATGTTGATCTTTTATACTGAAACCTTCCTGAATTCATGTATCAGTTCTGATAATTTTTATGGACTCCTTAGGATTTTCAGTATACTAGATCATGTCATCTATGCACAGATATAGTTTACTTCTTTTCTTCTCTTAATTCCTTTTTTTCCTTCTTGCCTGTTTAGAACCTCCAGTACAATGTTGAATAGAAGTGGTGAGAGATCCTTGTATTGTTATTGCTTTTAGGGGAAAACATTCAGTCTTTAATAATGAATCATGATTTTAACTGTGAATTTTTCATATATGTTCTCTATCAGGTTGAGGAAGTTCCTTTGTATTCTTAGTTTGTGCTTTTATTATGAAACGGTGTTGGATTTTGTCAAATATTTTTTCTACATCTATTGACATGACCATATGGTCTTTCTTCTTTAGTCCATTAATATAGTGTACAATTCAGATAGATTTGTAAATGTTATACCAATTTTGCATTCCTGGAATAAATCCTAATTGGTTGTGGTATTTGATGATATTCATGTTGCTGTATTTGATTTGCTAATATTCCATTGAGGATTTTTGCATCTATATTAATAAGGAATATTTGTCTGTACTTTTCTTGTGATATCTCTATCTGGTTTTGGTGTCAGGTTACTGCTGCCCCATGGAATGAGTTATAACTTATGTCCCTGAGTTGCATAGTTCTCTAATATTTACTAAGTTGTGTTCCATAGCCTTTGTTCTGTTTATGGCCCCATGCTGGTCCTCACTAACCCTCCATTGAAAGCCAGACATTCCGGAAGAGTGTGTCACAAGATAGGATTGTGGTTTCTAGCCCTGGGAGAACCATTCCAAAACTCCTGTCTTACCTGATGATGGAGAGGGCAGTAGGATACCATATAAGGAAGCTTGCATCAGTGTTTACAGAGCCGTCAAAGAAAAGAACAGGAGCTTGGAAGATGCCTCCAAAATGGAAACTGGTCGGTCAATCTATCTACCTACCTACCTACCTGTCTGTCTGTCTGTCTGTCTGTGTATTTTACCTTAACTTCTGGGGTACATGTGCAGATCGTGCAGGTTTGTTACATAGGTATACACGTGCCATGGTAATGGTTTGCTGCATCCATCACCCCATCATCTACATTAGGTATTTCTCCTAATGCTATCCCTCCCCAATCCCCCCACCCCCTGCTATTCCTCCTCTAGCCCCCCACCCCCAGGCCCCAGTGTGTGATGTTCCCCTTCCTGTGTCTGTGTGTTCTCATTGTTTGACACACACTTATGAGCAAGAACATGTGGTGTTTAGTTTTCTGTTCTTGTGTCAGTTTTCTGAGAATGATGGTTTCCAGTTTCATCCATGTCCATGCAAAGGACATGAACTCATCTTTTTTTATGGCTGCATAGTATTTCATGGTGTATATGTGCCACATTTTCTTTATCCAGTCTATCATTGATGGGCATTTGAGTTGGTTCTAAGGAAACTGGTCATTTTATCAGTCAGTTTTGCACCCATAAAATGAGTCTTATCTCTCCCTTCCAGTGTTTGTAGACCTGGTCTGTACCGGGCCAGAATTGGTCAGAGAGATCGATAGTCAAGAATTTTGAGAGTTCATTCAGTCTTACCTCTACTCTTGTAGCCTAATAGCATTGAGGCTGCTCTCCGCCTTTAGGATTTATGACTTAGACATTGATAGTGCCTAGTAGCAGAGACCAGGAGCTTCACTTCTTAGGGATGTGCTTAAACTTTCCTTGGAGCACTGGCATAGCCTCTGAATTAGATATTTTAAAGTAATCATAATTTGGATATAATCTTTAAAGTCATATTTGCACTGAATGTTGTTAACTCTAATAATGAGTAGGCCAGAATTTAAGCAAGGACAGAATGCATAGCATTTCTAGGACTGCTCTAGAATAAGGGGTCCTCTGACAGTCTAGGTGAATTTAGATGCAGCAAAATGGGCAAAAGTCTCATACATTCTAATCTTTCTGATTTATTTATTCACCGTGATTGCAGAGTTTGTAGCTAAGCATTAAGAACCTTCGCGTGTAGAGGTTGGCAAGATACACACTCATGGGCCAAATCTAGACCACCATCTGTTTTTGTAAATAAAGTTTTATTGAAACACAGCCATTCCACTTGTTTATGTTTTATCTATGGCTGCTTCAGTGCTACAAAAGCATAGCTGAGTGGTTATGATAGAAACCAGCCCAAAAAGCCAAAGTATTTACTATCTGGAATTGTACAGAAAATGTTTGCCAACCTCTGTTTTAGAATCACAAAGTCACTCAAAATATTTCTTTTAAGTCACCAAAGAAATCATATGGTTATGTTCTGCATTTCACTGTCTAAAACTTTGAGGGGACTCTCTGAGAAGAAGCTACCCAATTCCGAATCCCATTCTATAGCAAAAGCTGTTATGCAAAACTCCCATACGTCTTTACTTTCATGAATTTTAAAATGACATCTCATAAACTTGACCTTCAGGAAATATATTCAAGGTTTCAGGCAAGAAAATACCAAACTTTGCAAAATATTATTTAACTTGTTTTAAGACTAGGGAAAGGCATAGATACACTATTTTGAGAACTTCTGTGTACCAGGCATTGTGCTGGAAACTTTACAGTCATTTATTGTTGTTCTCTTTTTATATATTTTGTAGATAGGGAAACTGAGGTTCAAGATTAAATGACTTGCCCACCACTAGGTCTCTCTGGTTCTCAAAAGTAGGCTTCTTTTATTACCTCAGTGGTTCTTAAAGGAAGGCTTCTAGAAAACAACACCAGCACTGCCTGAAAACTTGTTAGAAATGAAAATTCTCATGCTTTAGACCTGTTGAATCAGAAACTCTGGAGGTGGCATTCAGCAATGTGTGCTCGACTGAGGCCTCCATAAAAGTCTGAGGACCACTGGATTATACTATCCTATCATGCACTGGCTAATGTTGTGGTATGATAGTACTTAGTACTTTTGTCTTCTCTAGGGAATTTTGGGTATAGTTCAACCAATATAACTTGATGCTGTGCCTATGCACTGATTCCTTGCTGTGCCTAAAAGTACAGGCTATGATGTTTCAGGACGTGAGCTCTGCAAGCCTGGAGCTAAGTAGGGCAGAAGAAGCAGATGTGATAGGCTTTGTTTTTCATGTCTACACCCAGGACCTTTTTCTTTAGGGAGGACCCAAGATCACACTTGAGATATGGGCTTCAGGAAGCAAGATGAACAAATGTCATCCCCAGCTGGCAGAGATGAGTCTTGGACCCAGGCTGGGAGCTGGAGGAGAGCCAAACCAGCATGCTCTGCAAGCAGAATAATGGCAGAACAGGCAAGAGTAACCAGCTCAGGAAAGGAGAAGAACAAGGTCCAATGGGAACAAACAAGCGTTACCTTCCCTCTTTAGTTTTACATCCTTTAGTGTTCTGGGCTTCAGGCACACTAAAGGATGTAAAGCTTCCAAGAGAGGCTGGGCATCTGAAGAGAAGCTTTAGGATGTGCACAGTCTGGCTTTGCAGTCCAGCTGGAGAAGAAACAGACAGCAGCAGTGACTGAGTTATTCTTTCTAAAAATTAACGTTCTCATAGATGAGAAATGTTATCAGTATACAACGAGGCATCCTGACAGGAATTGAGGGTGACAGGAAAGGTTAGAATAATCTGTTGTTCAGGTGTGTTTGAAGGACTCCTCTCTTAGACTGTGGACAGATATAATTTGAAGGAAGATGGGCAGTGGACAAAGCACAAAGCAGATAGAAACTGCCTCCCCTCTAACCCCAGCTGTGCTTCCTTCTCGATGATCCCATGTCCTCCCGTGACCTAGTGACAACTTCTTTCATTCAGTTGCCTTACATGTCAGTGACAGCTTCCCTCCCTTGACTGGAGTTGCTATCTCATAAATTAACTCAGATAAGAGTCCTGGGGCTGATCTGTCCTTGGCATTCAGCTTCCTCCCTGGAAACCACACACCTTGAGTTCAGGTGATGCTTTTTGTGCCTGGGTATAAACACGGACTGCACTATTGGTTTAAAATTCTTTAATAGTGCTTCTACAGGGTTCAGGGGTAGGGCACATAAAGATAATGTGAAGGTTGTGGAACTGGGAAGTCTCAGGTGTGGTTGTGTTCAGTTGGGGGAGGGTGACTGTCAGTTTTGAAGGTCATGGAAACACTGGGGCACAAGGCAGGCAGGGGTTCTATAAATCACGACAGTTGGTGCTCAGGGAAGAATAGAAGTGAAGAGTCAAGTATATTCATGAACTGGGTGGGTTATCAGACAGGTCAGCAATTACGAGGTCGGGAACTCTATAGCTTCAAGGGGAAGTGGATCAGAAAGTCAGGGCCATAGTTCTATAGGAAGCAAGAGGGAAGCTAGAGGTATGGCATTCCACTGAAGACCTTGGCTCATGTTTCCATGTGGGAATTTCTTCCCAGCATTATGTTGGAAATTTGCACACTTTCCCAAATCCTAAATCCCAAGAAAAATCAGTAGAAACATCATAAAAATAAGGATAAGTATTATAATTTTTTCTGTGAGCAATATGGTTTACAGTCAATGCGGAGATGTTAACTGGTTTAAAGGAATTCACTGACGTCAAGGACAAGCAGGAACAGGAAATGCTGATGCATGGAGTTGAAGGTGAAGGTCAACATTTCTAGCAATCAGGACAGGAGCACTTGGGAGAGAAATGGCCACTATTGCCATGTTATAAGTATGTGTTTCTAGCCTCCTTTGCTGCTAACATGAGTCATTTATGCAAAAATCTACAAATATAGGCATAATATACTTTATACAAATCTTACAAATGATGTTTTGACATAGAAAAAATTTTAGAAACAAAGTAAGTATTTAAATTGGCAATTTCAAAACCTACATCTGGGTAATACTGTTAACCTTGCTAGGAGATTCAAATATTATGTTATTCGAATTCTATCAAATAATGTTCATCCCCATTTTCCTGTGTTCAGATATTCACTGTAGGCTGAAGTTCTTTGTAAATACTAGTAATCCAAGTATTTCTTCTTGTTAAAGATATTTTTAGGTATCTGCAATAATGATGAAGAGTATACAGATTATTGGACATGTTTAAGAAATTTATGACTTTGGGATTTCCCAAGAATTCTCAGAAATTCTGATTTCTTTCTGAATCCTCAAGATTAATATTTGTGGAGAATTTAGAAACACTAGCCTTGGCTATAGTCCCTTCAACAGAGGAGCCAGAACCACTGTGGCTAGTGCAGCCTCCACAGGGGAGTGATGGGGGATTTATGGGGCTAGAGGAAGCAGGAATGGGAGAAGGGACCATGAAGGCCAACTCCATGGCTCAGATGTGCACTCACAAGAGCCCCGGTATCTCCAAGCAGCAAACAAGATGTGGTAGGGTGGACTGTCAGTTCTGGAATAATGATGCCTCTCTGAGAACGTTCGCTTTGGCCTCTGCTGAGTTGCACAGCCACATGAGCTGCAGTGAGACTTAGGGAGATGCTGTCACAGAAAGAATCAGAAGGCAGAGCATGCAACTGCAGCATGCAGAAATATGCTTACACCATAATACACGAAGACTCCCTGACACGGAGCTTGCAGTTCTGGGTTCCTTCAACCTGGCAGATTTTGCCCAGGGCTCTAATTACTCTCTTGAACACTTGTGACCTATATTTAATTTTAAAATGTATATGTGTGTATCTCTGTTGCACTGAAGCCAACTTGTCATTCTCCAGGTCCTTAAATGTAAAACCCACTGTCTTTGTGGTCTGGCTTAGTTTAGTGTCTTATGGAACTTGATTTAGCTTAGTCTTCACATTAATTGTTATCCCCAATAATAATTAATCATTTCCGTTGAAACACAGGTTCCATGAGGTATGTCACTGATCCAAAATCACCCAGCATGGCAGTGACAGAACAGGATCTATGCCCAGATTTGCCTGCCCCCCATACACTTGGCCATTGTGCTCTAGCCCAGGTTAAATCATTTAGTGCTTCCAGTCCAGGTCTCTTGCTGTAAGAGCCTTCAAGTGATCATGGATGGCCCATCTCCTGCCTTCCTACGGGCAGGTTGTTCTAATCTCCCTATTAGGGATGAGCTGTCTGATACATTAGCGTTATGCATCTGCCTCACACAAGGTCAAACAGTAAAATGTGAAAGAGAAAGTAGAGTCATGAGGGTTTTCCTGTCAAACTATGTTGTTCTTTTTTTGGCTTTTAACTTTCACCGTTAGGAATGGATAGTTCAGCCTAAGAGATCAACAAATATTGGACCAGGACGTTCTGAACAGCATCTCAAGCTGGGGAAAGCCTCTGTACATGGGTGCAGGCACAGTCCTGGTTTTTACTCTGACCAGTCTCTGTGATGTGGCCACTGGGTCTTTGCATATTTGAGGCCGGTCATCCATCAGAGGAACTGGAATTTGCCCAGTAACATATAATGTGGCCTTTGTTTGGGCTTGACCTTCATTTATTGGTCCAAATAAGAAGGGAGCTTGTGAAAGGGACTCAAAGAAGAGCTACAAAATGACCAGAGGCCCAGAAGATACGATAGTAAGAAAAATATAAACAGCTAATGACTGGTTAACTGCTAAATTATGGCTACTGCTGACTTTAACTTTCATAACAGTAGTGAATTTTGTTCAGTGGCACTAAGAGCTTTTAGTGTCCTTGAATTCTAACCAGGGAAGAATGAACTGTCCACTGATATATATTATATATGTTAGATATATGCTTTTGTGGAGGAAGAAGCATAATTTAGAACTATAATGAATTAAATCATAGGTAGAATTACAAAGAGAGAGAAAGTAAAATTCAAATGAGAAGAGGGAAGAGAGAGAAGTAGGGATGACGGTCCAGAAAAGCAGCTTTCCACCAGCTTTGGCTAAACTGGTCTCCCAGGAGACAGCAGGAAGCTTGGCATCTCCCATGAAACTGAAGCTGAAACATGCCTGTGTAACCAGCACACAGATCAAGAAGTGGGAACTGTCCGACTTTCATAAGTCACCCTGTGCTCCCTTTTAATCACTGTTCACTAAGCATGATGCCGATCTTGACTTCTAGTGATGTGAATTAATTTTGCCTATTTTTGAACTTTAAATAAATGGAATCATACAATATATCCTCTTGAGTCTGCTTTCCTTTGTTCAATCATGTTTATAAGATTCACCTGCATGTTGCATGTGGTACGGATTATTCTCTTTGCTCTGTAGTGCTGTAGTATTCAGTGTATTGATCTGTTCTGCTGTCTGTGGGCATTTGAGTAGTTTCTAGTTTGGATCAACAGATGCTTCTGCCGTGGGTATTCTGTCTTCTTGTGACTGCTATGTATATACCCTGCAGCTGCATTTCTGCTATGTATGTACCCAAAGATGGAATTGCTGGGTAACAGAGAATGCATGCATTAGTTAGAGCAGATTACTGCCAAATAGTTTTCCTAAGCAGTTGTACCAGTTTACACTCCACCAGTAGCATATGAGGGTTCTGATTATTCCATATCATCACCAAAACCTGGTATTTTCTGTTTTAATTGTATCTTTCTATTTTTAAAAATATTTAAAATTTTTTTGTAGAGACAAGGTCTCACTCTATTGCCCAGGCTGGTCTCGAACTCCTGGCCTCAAGAGAGCCTCCTGCCTCAGACTCCCAGAGTGCTGGAATTATAGGTTTGTGCCACTGTGCTTGCCCCTTCTGTTTTCATTTTAGCCATTCTGGTGGTTAATAGGTGCTAGTATAACAGATGAAAAAGCTAAGGCATGGAGAGGTGCCTAACATTCTACGTCTCACAAGTGGCAAAGCAGGAGTTTGAGCCCTCTTGGCCGGGCACCAGGGCCATGCTCTTCCCACCTTGTTATCCTCCCTTCTTCATAGAAGATGCTTCATTTCCTGAGTGAGACCCACATCAGCCAGCTCTGGCCAGCCGGCAACAGTGTGAAAGCACAGTTGGCTTCTGTGGGCCCTTGTGTTGAGCCAACTTTAGAATGTCATTTCCAGACCTTAGAAAACCGCAGACTGCCACCAAATCTTACTTTGACTTCAAATTTAAACTTTCCAATTCCATTAATGAATTTCCTAATGAGGCACAAACTCAGCTCACTTTCAGTTTATCTCTTTGTCTTCTTCTGTAGCCAACCTCTAAGCGAAGAAGCCAATTCCATGAGACAGCTCAAGAAAGAGAGCCAGTTTAAAGCAGAGCTTTTCAGCAGGAAAACAGCCAGAATAAGCAACATTCTAGAGTGATCTGGCCCTTTCTGTAGCTCTTGAAAAGGTTGCACATAACAACTATGTAGCTACATGGAAAAAGGTTCATATAGTTAAAGTAAAGCAAGACAAAATATTATGATCACTGAAATTACATGTCATAAAACATACACATGTGCCTACCTGCACATGTGTGTAAGAAAGAAAAAACAAAGACCTGATAGTGATTGTCTTAGGCTGATAGGATAATGGGTGGGCTTTGCAAAATTTTTGGATTTGCAGAATTTTTGCAAAGTGCTCATTAGTTTTGTAAAGAAAAAAATCTAAATTTGTAACTTCTAAAAAGATAATTTTTTCTTTCATGTTTTTCCTGCCTATATCTAGGAAAATAACTTAGAATTGTAATTATTTTGAAGCTCTGGAATTATTATGTTCAAAAATCACAGAAACAAAATGTAAAGATTAATGATAGGGTAATCTGATGAAGTGAATAACAGCAGCCAGTGTTCCAATAAGGAAATGATTCTGAATCAATAAAATAGAATCTGTTCCAGAACTAGAACTAAGGACAGTATCATTTCTGGGTGGGTATAATATGTATGCATGAGTGGGTATGTATGTGTGCGTGTGTATGTGTAGATATACACATACATGTTATTTGTCAGTCTGTTTGTCCTGATTCTTATTATACACCTGTTTGTAAGATGAGTAGAGGTGCTAAAGAACTGCAAAGTAAAATATGCTTAATGGTGTATAATAGTAGATACTAGTCAATAAAATATATGTTAAAGTACATATTTTTATATATTGTGCATATTTTAACACACTTGAATCATACATACATAAATCTGCATGGAAATACACAAAATGACATCATTAGCTATTTTTTGGTGCATGCATTCTGAATCATTTTCCTTTATACTTCATTGTATTTGGAGAATTTTTAATAATGAACATATGTTTGTGTTTAAGTGAAAACTATCAAATGGTGCCAGGTAATGTCTGAAACATTGGCTGCCCCCTTGTAAGATGGGTAAAGATACTAGAAAGGAAAAGGAAGTGTGGTAGAAACATTGTGCTATTTTCTATTTTCCAAAGGGACATTGGATTATATTATTCAAGCCTCAATTCTTTTTGCTCTTAAGTAGCCAGCGTAGTGGAAGAATTTTGACTGTTTTACTAGATCTTTTGCTAATAATGAGAGTATGTTCTTAGCTTTGTTTGCCTTTCAATGGTATGTTTTATTTTCCGTAAAATTTATGGGTTTAATAGCTTCTATTTCTTTACTTAACAGTGAAAAAAATAATTATTTTATTTTTTAATGGTACATAATTTCTTCTTATTGCTTAAATGTTTCACTGTACTTGGATGGGTGGTGAGGCATTATTCATTGTTTGCACTTAATATTTAATAAAGCAAACAATAGAATAAAATGTATATGAAAGCAAATAAACATAATTTGGTTTTTTTAAAATTCATTTCTTTAAAAATGCTTTCTTGTTATAAATATATGACAATATAGAAAACTAGGAAAAGGACATAGAAGTTTAAAGAAAATAAAAGCTATATCTAATTTCACACCTTAGAAATAACCACTGTAAAGCATTGGTAATTTTCCTTCTTGCATATTCAGCATTTTATTACCAGTTACTACTTTTAATGGATATTTATTGAGCACTATGGTATGCATTGCTGTGCTTTGGAAAAAAGTGAATGAAAAAGGTAAACAAGACCCTGCCCCACATCATTTACTGTCTGGCTGGGTTCACTATATGTGTATGTGAGGGAGTGTACAAGAGGAAGGGCAGAGAATGGAAGGCAAAATAGAAGTACCTTGGCAGTTTAGTATAAGAAATTCCATTATAGGGGCATATTAGACCATTTGCATTGCTAAAAAGGAATGCAAATACAAATTATTTGCGGCTGAGTAATTTAAAAAGAAAAGAGGCTTATTTGGCTCACGGTTCTTGAGGCTGTACAAGGATCTGCTCAGCTTCTGGTAACACCTCAGGAGGCTTTTACTCATGAGTGGGTGAGGGAGAGAGATGGCAGGCTCTTTTAGGAACCAGCTCTTGTATGAACTAATAGAGTGAGAACTCACTCATTTCTGTGGGGAGGGCACTAAGTCATTCATGAGAGAGCCATCTCCATGACCCAAACACCTCCTACTGTGCCCCACCTCCAACACTGGGAGTCACATTTCAACATGAGATTTGGAGAGGACAGACATCCAAACTATATCAGGAGGAAATACAGTCTTTTAAAAATGTATATGTGTCTGTGTGTGTGATTTTTAAGCACACAGTAGACTGATTTTTAAGCAAACTGGCATTCTTTACATTCTATGTAGTTTTCCCTCACTTAATATTATATTCAACAGTATTCTATACCATTAAATATGGCAGCATTAGATTATATTATAAAATCATGTCATAGCATACATTACCTCACATCACATTATACCATATCATATGAATACATATTGGTCCATTAGTTATTCCTTGATTGCTAGATATTCGGGTTATGATTTTTATAAGTAATGCTACAATGAACATCCTCATATATTATAAAATTTTATCTTCTCCAATTGATTTTCCTTAAAATTTATTTCTAAAAATAGAATTACTAGCTTACATGTGAAAAATAAAACTTTTCCAGGCTACTGAGACACATCAGCAAGTTGGTTTTTACAGAGTCATATTGGTTACACATTCAATGTTTACTCACTAGAGAAACATTTTATGTGTGACCCTTTTGAAACTTCCTTTGATAAAACATTGTGGACAGCATCCAAGAACACACCCTGTGTTGAGTTATTTATGGCAAGTGCTGTTTGGCAAGGGCTCTTTAGTTATTGTAAATTAAGCAAATAGAGCTGAGTTTTATGTATACCATACAATCTTAGCAACAACTCTGTGGACTTAGTACCTCTCTGTGCATTCAGACTAGGAAATACGTATTCAATGCAGGTCAGAATAACAAAACAGGGCCATGTCACTGCAGTTTCCTTAGATCTTATTGTATGTAAGGCATGGAAGGCAGAAAAGACCACTAATAACTATCTAAGAAACAAATAAGCTCTAGAAACTTTGTGCCAAAATAAAAATGTTGTATGAACCTTGCTGCAACCAGTATTTTATATATGTCCTAGGAGAGCATTGATCTTTTAGGTCTGACAGGTCTGAATTCTGGATTTTATAGAAATAGGAATTAGCAAATTATCCTTCTATTTTAGGTATGTGAATTTAATCAATGAAGACACATAGGTTTTTTCCCCTTTTCTCAAACTTTATTTTTTACTGATATGTAACAGATGTGTATATTTTTGGGATACATGTAATATTTTGATACATTCATATAATGTGTAATGATCAAATCATGGTAACTGGGATATCTATCTCCTTAAACATTTATCTTTATGCTGGGAACATTCAAATTATTTTCTCACTATTTTGAATTATGCAATAGATTATTGTTAACTATAGTCATCCTATTTATCTATAGAAGACTAGGTTTTACTTTTTCTGTCTAACTATGTATTTGTACATCAATCAACCTCTCTTCATCTCTCCCTCTACTGTCTTCTTCCCAGCTCTGGTAATTACCAATCTATTCTCTATCTTTATGAAATTCCCTTTTTAAACTCCCACATATGGTATGAGTGAGCACATGTGACATTTATTTTCCTGTGCATGGCTTATTTCACTTAACATAATGACCTTCACTTTGAAAAAATTAAATGAGATAGTTGTTTTCTCTGAAGCAGCTTCTAGTTGTGAACGTGGTGATGATAAAGTAATCACATGAGCACACTTTTAGTTCTGATGACTTTGACTCTTGTGTTCTGTAGACTCATCTGGGGCACCCATGACTGAGACCAGGTTCAAGAATATGAAGTGATCTTAATGATCTAGAAATTTTCTCTTTCTGATTTGGAAGAGCTGCATGCAGTTCATTAAACTTTTGGACATAAGTGCTTTGGTGGCAAACCATAATTTATGACAACATGCTCTTTTGTTCTATAATTTTTAAACCCTATTTAATATTATTTAGTTCTATTTAATATTATTAAAGTTTTTGATGACCCCATCCAATGAGGAAAAAAAAATCCATGTGCTTATTCTCATGCAGTGGTCCTGATCTTAGAGCAGGTTCTTAGGATTAAAGTGGAAGTGAACATCCCTGTGCTTTAGGAAGGAATGCTGAGCTGATGAAAGCTGACCCAGGGTGGGCTTGGGGCATCATGACTCTGTATGTTATGGTGCCTCTGCCCTGTGCTTGAGTTTTGATTGCTTTCCTATCTCTTTTTCTTAAGTTATCCAGTAGAGAAACACTGTCCTGAGATCAGTACATCCTTCTCTTAATTAACTTTACTGGTGCTTAGTCATCAAAAGCCCTATTTAATATTTAGGCAGTGTGAAAAAGAGCTGGAAGGGATTTCTTTTATTAGCAATAAGATACAGACCCTTGGAGCCCTATTAAGTCAATTCTCGTTAGATGTTGATTCATAAGGCCAAGAGTTCACCAGCTTTCTGTTGCTGTTATGTTGTAGTTTGTATTTAAACATGCTTTATAGAGACACTCAAACTTAACGGATTTTGGACCCTGATCATTTCAGTATGTCCTAAATTTATGAAGCTTCATAGCAGTAGAGTGTGTTTTGCAGTAGTCATGTGGTTTGGGAAAGAGAGATAAACCAAGACAGTTTGGGACATAAAACAGGGCCCATTTGACTCTTCACACTCTGATTCCGCACAAGTCCACAAAACCAATCAAAAAAGAAAATCAGGATAGGAATTTGAAAGTACCATGTGGTATACTTTGGAACTATTAAAAAAATCATACTATTGTAGGCTGATGTATTACTGGGTGGGTGTTTAAACTGTTATTCCCTTTATAGAGAGCAATGTGGCTATAACTCAAAATTGCAAGTGTCTATAGCCTATAACCTAGCAATTTCGTCCCCAGGAATTATCCTACAGATGTACTTCACAGACCTGAAATGGTATATATTTGAGGTTAATTGTAACATTGTTTAAAATATACACCAATACAATACTGAAAAAACATACTATGGTATATCCAGATAATGGAATGCTATGTTGTTATAAAAAAACAAGTAAGAAGTACTCTGTACTGATGTACAATGATCTCCAAGATATGATAAGTGAAAATCAAGGCTCAGGACAGTTTTGTTCATTTTGGGAGGAAAAAGGGAGAGCATGAGAAGGGGAGGGATATTCATATATAGAGAGAGATTCTGTATATGCACAAAATACCTCTAGAAGCATATATGTGAAATACACAACTTTGACTCGGGGGAAGGGAATTGGGTAGCTAGAGGACAGAATTTAAGAGGAAAACTTTTTGTTGTAAAATTTTTATACTTTTCTAAATTTTGAACTATGCCATTGTAAAATCTAGTCAAAACATTTGCAAATTGAAGCTAAAAAACACTTGCTTATGTGATATTGTTAGATGAATACTATGGGTTCATCAAAAGTTTATTTTTTTCTTAGACTTTAAAATAACACAACTGTGTGTACAATTGCAAGAAGTATTGTTTATGAGTTTCTACTTTTTATTCTAAGTGGGATACCAAGAGAAATACTCATTTTTACATTTTCTGCCTATCACTATATGACCGTAAACTATAAACATGCATAAGTAGAGGTCATTAAAATATCACTGGAATTTAATCCTACTTCTTTTACAGGATGGATAGTATGTTGATAAAATACTGAGTTTTGTATTAGTTTTCTGAGATCTTGACTGGGACATCTGGAAAGAGTGTCAGAGATTGTTTGGTTGAGCCCTGTTTCACCCAATGGGAAGGACAGCCCAGGGACATTAAGCCACGTGCTTAAGGTTCACAGTCAGGTGTGCCTAGCTGGTTTTATGTTTTATTTGGTTACCTTAAGAATATATCTTTGGCTGGGCATGGTGGGTCATGCCTGTAATCCCAGCACTTTGGGAGGCCGAAGTGGGTGGATCACTTGAGCCCAGGAGTTCGAGACTAGCCTGGCCAACATGGTGAAACACCATCTGTACTAAAAATACAAAACAAAAGAAAAATTAGCTGTGCATGATGGTGTGTGCCTATAATCCTAGCTATTCAGGAGGCTGAGGCAGGAGAATCACTTGAACCTGGGAGGTAGAGGTTGCAGTGAGCCCAGATTACACCACTGCATTCCAGCCTGTGTGACAGAGCAAGATTCTGTCTCAACAACAACAACAAAAGGATATATCTTTGACACAGGAGATCACAATTATGCCAATGAATTTAACTTCACCCCAAATGCCTCTAAATAATAGGAATTTTATCAAACATGAAGCAGTCGGGAAAGTAGCTTCCAGTCTGTAACCCAAAGGAGTTCTCAGATCTTTTAAAAACTCAGAGTTACTTAAAATATTTAGTCAATTAAAAAGTTAATCAAAAAAAAGATTGCAGGTTAAAGGAAAATGAAATTAAAATAAGTGGTAAGTAATGAAACCCGATTGTACAACATAATATGTCAAAAATAGTTCTTAAAAGAAGTTATAAAAAGTACTAATATCCTTAGTAGAAAGGCTATGATCCTTTATTTGGTAGGGGAGAAGAGGAAAAGGGAAAAGTCCAGACATATCTTTAGACTGTTCTATTCTCTATGGTGATAGAGAAAATAGGATTAAGTGGTTTAAAAATATGCAGGTAATTGCTAAAAAAAAAAAAAAAAAAAGTTGAGACTACATATTACTTCTGAATAACCAAAAAAAACAGAAAAAAGATATAAGAAAGCTTTGATCCCTAGAAGGCCAAGGGAGCAGCAATAAATCACAAAATAAAATGACGCAGAAAGATCAAATACTGTATATCAAATTTGTTCAACTTCTTAAAAAATAAAGACCCTCAAATTTAATAGAAAACCAAAGTCAATGTGATTACCAGAGACCCACCTAAACAAAGTGACACAGAAAAGGTAAAAATAAGAAACAAACATTGTGGTAGGCAGAATGTTACAATGGGCCTGAGGTTCTACCTATCCAACCCTCTAACCTGGCGTGTGTATGTGCCTTATGTAATTCTCCTGGAATATGCAGTGTGATGTGATGCAGTGGACTTGGAGAAAGGAGAATTATCCAGATGGGCCTGACCTAATCACAGAAGCCCTTTAAGAACAGAGTTTTCTCTGACTGCTAGGAAGGGAATGTCAGAGAGAGAGAAATGTGAGAGGTTATTGACTCTGGGGGGTTCTCCAGTGCTAAGACGGAGGAGCCACATGTCCAGGATCTCAGAACAGTCTCCAGCCGACAGCTGGAAGACAGCAGGGACCTCAGTCTTACTACTGTAAGGAAATGCGCTCTGCCAACAACCTGATGGAGTTTGGAAGCAGATCTTTCCCTAGTTGGGCCTCCCACAGGAGGACACAACTAAGCCACACCTTCCTTTCAGCCTTATGAGAGCCTGAGCACATGACCCAGCCAAAATGTGCCAGGCTTCTGACCCGTGGAACCTGTGGGTTAGTCAATTCAGTGGCAAATTGGTATTGTCACTGGGTTTCTGGTGATTTGTTATATCACAAGAGAAAACTAATACAGATATATCACCCACTAGTAAATTCTAAACAAGAAGGTTGGGGTGGTGCTATTAATGCCAAAAAAGTTGGAACTCACTAAAGGCAAAAAGCGTTAAGTGGAACAAAGTAGGAATTTTAATTTTAAAACGAACAACTTATAAGTATATAAAAGTAAACAAATATTATATGGTTAAGATAGCCTTAGATTCAGCTTTTAATATAACAGTTTTAATACTAAGAGAAATAGACAGATGCTCAGCTAGAGATAATAGAATATTTGCAACAGTGCAACAGGTCAAACAGACAAAAAGCAAATGGGATTGTGGTGATATTTTAGGATAAGATTAAGCACAGCAGTCATTGAACTAGGGATTTAAATGTTGGGAAATGAAAAGAGTACTAAGAGAGAACTTGGGATAATAAAAGAAAGAAATCAAGAAACACAAAAGCAGAAATTAACAATTTAAAGAAAAAGTGTAGAATTAACAAGTTAAAATTCAGCTAGCTTGTTTCCTGAAAAAAAAAAAAAGAATAAAATTCAAAAATGGAATAAAAATGAATAAAATACACACAAAAAAAGAACCCTCCCAATAAGACTGTTCAAGGAAAGAAAGAGAAAAGAACAACTTCAGAACATCAGGAATAAGAAGGGAAATATAAGCACTGGTACAAAGAAGATTAACATTTACAAGAGAAAGCTAGTCTAAATTCTTGGTACTCAAATTGTGGTCTACGGACCAGCAGCCATAGTTTCACTGGGAGCTTGTTAGAAATACAGACTCACTGAGTGTGGTGGTGCATGCCTGTAGTCCCAGCTACTCAGGAGGCTGAGGTGAGAGCATCCCTTGAACCCAGTAATTTGAGGCTGCAGTGAACTATGATTGCAGCACTGCACTCCAGCCTGGCCTGGGCAACAGAGAGAGAACCTGTCTCAAAAATAAAAATAAATACAGACTCTCAGGCCCTACCCCAGAGGTACTGAATCAGAATCTGCATTTTAGCAAGTTGGGTGATTCATGTGTACTTTAATTTCTCTAAATCAGTGACTGTCCGCAACAATCACTTTCAGAGGTTCAAGAAAATGCTCTCAAAGATTTTGATTTCACTGGCCTGGACAGCAAGACTTTTTGAAGACTACCAAGATGACAGTAATGTAAAGCCAGAATTGAGAATCACTGCTCTAAATTATCCTATGCGGATAAATTTTAAAATCTCAATGTAATAAATGACTTTTCAAAAAAATACAAATTTTCTGGGGAGAGGGGTAATTAAGTTAAACTGTGATACATCATTTGAAAAAACCACTGGTAACAGAACAACTTAAAAATGTGTCAAATAGCCTCCTAAAAGACAATGGAGTCCTCTGGCTCCAGTGCATTCTTTCTGGAAGGAACATAACCTTCATCCTGGGACATACAAAATTTTTAAAGAGATAGTTTTTATTGTTAGTAATTTATATTTTAAAATTACTAATCACTTAAGGAAATAAAGCAATGTAAGCGAAAGCCAGAGGCAGCAGAACCAGGACTGTAAAATATATAGCCACTAGAATCAACAGCTACAGAGTAATAAGAAAATGCTTGCTGTGTTAAAGAAGTCAGGCAAATATGAAAATATGAATAAAGAACAAGCAAATTTAAAAACATAAAGAACTCATTAAAATAAGTAATAATTTAAATAAAAACCTAACAAGTATGTTACATAGCAGATTAAATATTGCTGAAGATTAAACACTGTAAGATGAATTTTTAAAAATCCAGAATTAAGTGAGAAACAGAGATGATAATATGAAAGGGAGGTTAAGAGTTAAAGAGGATTGAGTGAGTAAGGCTAGCCAGAGTTCTAGAAGGAAAAAAATAAAGAATGGATGAGAGCAATATTTGAAGAGATACTGGTTGAGAATTTCTAACAGTTGATGAAAGGCTCTGATCAAGATTTTCATGAAGAAATTTCTAAGCAGGATAATAAAAATAAATCTACATCTAGACTAGTCTTAGTGAAGCTGTGGAACACCAAAGACAAACAGAAGGTCTCAAAAGCAGCTAGAAAAAAAATTGCTTCAAAGGAGTAACAACCAGATGGATACTTGATTGTTAGCAACAGAGCAATAATACCTTATGTATGCTCAGAGGTATTTTCAAGTAACGTGTAGGCTTTAGCGATGGATTGGGTATGAGATCATGAAAGAAGCATGTCAAGAATATCCATCAAGTTCTGGAATACAAAAGATGACTTCATTGAAATTCAAAAATACTGAAAGAGATCCAAGCTTGAGGGAGAAGTTTATGAATTTGCTTTGGACAAGTTAAGTTTGAGGTGCTTTTTAGACATCTAAAAGAAGATGAGGTTCCTTTTCCACGCCATCATCTAGCTCACAGTTTCTAGCTTGTGTAAAAGCATATTACAAGAAACTTGGTCAAATGTCTTGCTGAATTGGACTCAATACTCCATCTGTATCAATCCCTTGTCTATAATAAATGAAGTTTGGTGTAAATTGATTTTAAGTTGTAACTCAGCCACTTACTGGGTGATTTTGAACATAATATACTCAATGTTGAAGTGCCTCAATTTTTTCATCTATATCATGGTAATAAAATTATATATTAATAGGTTATTGAGGTGTCATGAGGAATAAAAAGAAAGAAATCTTAGAAACATTTGCTACATAAAATGTCACACAAATCATTATCTGTCAGTGATTTCTAACTTCTCAGAATCTTTTTCCCTTCAAGTGCTCATTCATCACCTGTTTCATTAACTGTCTTTCCAGAATTTTATTGGCATTGATTTTAAGCAGAACCCGCTTTTCTCTTTTGAAATGTGGAATGACATTGATCTGACTTTCAGCTCTTAGAGCCTATCCTCAGATGGTTTGCTATCATATTTGGTAGTTATTTCTGGGCCCTGGGTATGATTTGACTCAATTGGCAACTTGAAGTCAGTATAAAGCACCTGTGTGCTTTTTTGTTTTAATTTTATCTATCTCTTGTCTTGGGTTCCAGTTTCTTATTTTAACTGGAAAATAGTCTCTTCCACAGAGAAGGTGGAAGAAAAAAGATGTTGAAGAGGTCTGATTTTTCCACTAGCATCTGTTATCTAGCATTATACCATCTGCCCCAAGCAATGTTGTTTCTTATTTGTATTGCCCTGGAACATAATTTCAGAGAGCATTTAGTTTGAATGTCTTTTATAATTATGAGCTTTTCTGTATATGTTCTTATAGATCTCTGCCATTTAATTTTTTTGTCTTTAGGATATGCTTTTGAAAAATATGAATTCTTCCATCTTTAGTTCATGCTTTTCACTACATATATAGCCTCATTAGAGGACAGTACTTTGCACATGACAGCCATTCCATGTTTGTATGTTTATAAGAATGATTGCACAGATGAATGAAACAGAATTTTCCATATAGCCATACTGGTGACTTAAGATGTCTTTCCTTTTCCCTTTTATTAAGGTCATTCACAATTATATTATTAATTGCTTTTCATTTATACATTCTATTCCTTTTGAAGTTGTATTCCATCATGAATTTGACCTTTTGATAATGCATACATTTTTTCATATTTTAGAAAAATATGCTTTCCTGAAATCTTTTCTCCATCTGATTATGCCCAGCTTTTCATTCCTTCAGTGTTATAAATTCTGAGATGATCGCTTTCTCTAAAGTCTCTGTCACTTCAGTGTCAAAGTGACTTTTTTATTTTTGGTGTCTGATCTTGTGGGGACAGCTAGGATGACTGGGTCTCTCTTTCCATTTGTTCTTTTATCCTGAGCTTCTTCACAATGTGATGGCCTTTGGATTCCAAGAAGAACATGAGTAGAAGCTGCAAGGACTGTTGAGGTCAAGGCTCAAGGTTAGGCTGATAGACTCCAACTCGATAAGGGGTGCTACAAAGAGCTGGTAGCCACATTTAACTTATAACATATGCTATTTATCATTCATTTTCATGTACTTTTTCAGTAGTTGTTGATTGTACTGTGCTATGTGATCTAGAAACCTAAGATAAGTAAGAGCAGTGGAATCATCAACATTTTAGCACTCTTTTATTTTCAATTATACCTTTTTGTATTTAGGTTTAGTGCTCTTAGCAGAAATCCTCCTTCTGCCAGTCGTTTGGCACAGAGAAACTGGTTATTAGTGATAAACTCAGTTAATATATTTTGGAAACAATGACTGAGAAACAGTGGCCATATGGGTCCCTTGTCTTCAGGAGACAGAACAACAAAGTAGTTTTGTCGCAGATAAGCTAATTACACCTGCCACTGGTTTAGATAACTATTCTAATTTTGTTTGACTTACTAATTTTCAAACCTTGATGTGATGTCAGTGTATTAAAATAAAACTCAACCCCCCCCCCCCACCCGCCGCCGGCTTTTGCTCCATGGATGATCTAGAACAGAGATTCCTGATCCTGACTGGACATTGAAACCTGCTAGAGAGCTTTGAAAAAACTACACTGTCCCAAGATTGTAATGTAGTTGGGTGGGTTAAGGGGAAGGAGATTGGTGGAATTCAGTTGGGAGTATTATTTTTCAAGCTTCCAAGTAAATCTAAAATGCATTCAAAATAGAGAAGCACTACTTTAAACAGGGGTTTGAAATTTTTTTCTGTAAAGGGCCAGAAAGTAAATATCACAGACATTGCAAATCATGAGCTTTCTATTGGAAGTACTCAACTTTGCAGGACAAAAGCAGCCATAAGTCTTAGGTAAACTAATGAGCATGGCTATGTTTCAATAAACTTTGTTCATAAACATTAAATTTGAGTTTTACATATGTAATTTTCATATTACGAAATACTATTCTTTTGGGTTTTTTTCCCCAGCCATTAAAATATAAAATGATTCCCAGCTAATGGCCCATACAAAAACAGGTGATGAGCCTGATTTGGCCCACAGGGATAGTTTGCTGACCCCTATTCTAGACAACTCTGACTAAAGTTCTCTCTACTTTCACTAAAATGTTTCTCTCATAGACAGGGAAGAGGTTTTCATCATCTTTAAAAAACTGTCACTTTTCAGTCACTATGATCTTTTTCTTTGTAAACAGCTTTATTATGGTACAATGTACATGCCATAGATTTAACCTATTTTAAGTGTACAATTCTATGATTTCTAATAAATCATTACCACAGTCAGATTTAGAATACTTTCACTATCCTTCCCACCCTGGCCCCAGGTCTCCACTACTCTGCCTCTTTTCTCTGTAGATTTGCCTTATCTGGACATTTCATATGTATATGATATAATACATCATCTTTTGCCCATGGCTTCTTTCATTTAACATACTGTTTTTTAGTTTATCCATGTTGTAGCATGCATGAGTCATTTATTCCCTTTCATTGCCACATAGTATTCTGTTGTATGGATATACCTCATTTTGCTTATCCATTTACTCAATGGATTGTTTTCACTCCCTATCTATTATTGAATAATGCTGCTGTGAAGAAATTCCTTTCCATTCCATTTGTTGAGAATTTTTATCATGAAAGCGTGTAGGATTTTGTGACATGCTTTTTTGTGTGTGTGTTAAAATGATGATGTGGTTTTTACCCTTTTTTCACTAATATGGTATATTACATCAATTAGTTTTTAAATGTTACAAATCTCACTTAATCATGGTGTATAATTTGTGTGTGTTTCTGGATTTGTTTTGTAATATTTTTAGAGATTTTGTGTCTATATTCCTGACAGTCTCTAATTTTCTTTAATTGTGACATCTTTGTTTAGCTTTATATCAGGCTAATATTGCCTCATAGAATGAAGTAGGAAGTGTTTTTTCCTAAACTCTGTTTCCTCAATAAGGAAACAGAAGGATTGTGAAGGATTGGTAGTAATGAACTTCCCCCCTCTTAGTTTATCTTGGAGTGCCTTTGTTTTGCCCTCATTTTTGAAAGACAGTTTTGCTGGAGAGTAAATATTGGTTGATAGGAAAGCGAGAATAGCTAGGAACTTTGCAGTTGCCACTGAGTATGTGTGCAGCCTCCCACGTAAGTACAGCCTCCCAGACCACCAGGGATATATAGGAGCTTATCAGGGTTCATACAGCTGTCTCATTGCCTAGATCTCCTTGTTAAATTTCTGGCTTGTCTGCATGTTAGTTAGTTGTCCCCAATAGGATCACAGCTTCATTGTCTTCCCCCATTCTTTTGCCTCTGGAATTGCTGCTGTTTCTGATAATGCCCTGGGGCGTGAGGTTTTGCTGTGCTCTGTTCCAAATCAATCTGGGTTCCTTTGTAGCAAAAACTGCAGGTTTTCATGGCTTGTCTCACTCTGGTAGAACTACCAGCTAGCAGGTATTGGGGAAGTGTTGGAGGTGATAAGGTAATAGGAGCAGTCCCAAGCTAAAATGCCACAGACTTCCACTGAGGTTCAATCATTTTACTTGAATAAATGCTTCTCAACTTGTTACGTGCCTTTGGTCTGTTTCCAGGGTCCTGAAATAGTTGTTTTTGACAATTTTTTCTAGTTTTAAAAATCATTGCTTTTTGGAGAAAATTTGCAGAGTATTTTGCACTGCCCTTTCAGATATCCCACATTACAGTGTTTTTAATTCCTTGATTAATGCTTTCATTGTTAGGCAACTTACGGAAAACCAACTCTTTTTCGGTTGCTGTCAACAAAATCTGTAGCAGGTTTATCAGCTTAAGAAAACCTACTGGATTTTAGTTTATAATACTTAAAAGCAACACTAAAACAGCAAATGGATTGTATAGAAGAATGAAAGTTTTCAGTATTAATTCAGTATAATTAAATGTTGTATAATATAGGTTGAATAACTGAGAGCAGAGTTCAATAGATTCATATCTGAAATAGGTTTTCTTCTGAATGGCAGTGCTCCCATCTAGCACCATGGTGTCAGTGGTTCTTTATCAACTTAGTGCCCCCTATGTGAGCAGACTGAAGTGAGCACTTGTAATATCAGGTACAAAACAGGTAGGAAAATGACTTTGTTATGTATAGCAGACAAAGAAGGAACTGGCATCAGCTTCCTGAACCTTCATGCAGCTCCCATTCCTAGTCTTAAGGAAGGCCTTTCTCTTGGTCCTGGCTTATCGATAGCCTGGGAATGAGTAGGATCAGCAGTAGATGTGACAGTGACTTGTTGCTCCAGTCCCCATCACTGGCTTAGGGAACATCATAAGAGCCAGTGCGTTTGGGTCTTAGAAATACGTGAGCAGTGAAACCCACTAGTCCCACCTCTTGCATTCAGTTCAGTCTGTTTATCGTGACACTCTTTTCCCCCTATTCTTTCCTGCACCTCCCCAGAGGCCATTATATCCAAAGTGGGAATCAATTCTAACTGAGCATTTATTCCTGAGACTTCCTTGTAAAAAGTATGAGTCCTATTAATAACAAAATTATTTAATTTTACTTAGGGAGGCAGAGTTTAATAATAGCATGCAGTCAACTTTTTGCTAATGATTATGAGTGTTTTTTTCCTTTTTTTCCCCTAATCATAGGGAAAAACGTAGTTCATTAGCAAGTTGACCTGCTCTCTTGTTTTCATTCACCAAACAGAACTCTAAAGAATTCATACAACTTTGCAGAGGAACAATATTAAGACAGCACTATTTCTATAGTTAAACTAGCATGACTAGCTTGTAAATCAAAGCAATGCTATTGGCACCACATATATGTGTTGTGTATTTCTTTTGGCAAAGTCACAACTTTAAAGAATTGACATTTTGGATCACGATGTGGTAGTTTAGCCATAACAGGTTACTAATGAGGGAATCAAGACAGAGGCAGATATTTCCTTAAATGTGAGCTTACATAAGCCACTTTAGTCGGTTCTGGTTTTAAACAATTGCATTTTTTAGGGAGCAAGTTGTACACTGGATCTGCCTTCTGAAAATCAATGCCTCCCCCTCATAAGCGGTATGCTGTGCAGACAGGAACCTCATGGTGAGAAAAAGTGTAACTTTGATTGTTGCTGCTCTTTTAATGTCATGCTAAGTGGAATGTCACTTCGCAATCTCTCAACCGCAGCAGTTTCCTCTTCTCATTCATTTCTAAGATACAAGTATTTCCCTAACTACTGTTTGAATCCAAAATGTTTATTTGGCAGACTGGTGCAAGTTGAATTCTGAAAGGAAATCTAGTTTTAAAAATGTCTTAGAACATTATGTTCAGGGTTAAAGTCAAGGACCATATTTCCCACACATGTTGTTTTCCAGGCAATTTTCCTTGAATTTTTTGCAGAAGAAGCCAGGATGGTGCTTATAGATGGAAGGGAAATGGTAACAGCAGACCCAGAGAGCAAAGAGATCCACACCCATTTCCCTGATTATTACTTTATTTATTTATACTTCCTTCTTACTTCAGAAAGGATTTGAGGTAGCTTACTGATGTAACCACAGTTCTGCTAGAAGAGATAAGGCCAAAGGAAGGAAGAGATCAACCCACGTTACTCTAAACTGAATCACTTACAGTCCCCACCGTTTGCAAATCCCATTTTCCTCTCATGTTCTGGGAGTCCAACCAGGAAAGGAATGTGTTGAGTCTGGATTGTTGAGGCCCAAGAGTAAGGCACTGAGTTTGAAGGACAGTATCAGCCACACTGCCCTTCCTTCCTGACCTCGCTCTCTGGAAGACCCCAGATTTGGATTTTGAAATAACCCATTTCTAGTTGAGATCTCTAATGTCAGAAGACCACAAAACTTCATCTTTTAGTCCTATTTCGTTATGTCTACTCTTGAAATTAGCTCCCTCAACATGATACATTTTCCTATTTTGCTTTCAGATATCTGCTTCTCATTCTAGCATCAGCCACATGTCTTACATTAGGACCTTTAAGTCAACAAGTAGGAGATTAAAGGGAATTAAAGGCAAGCATTTCAGGTAGGCCCAGGGAATAAGGGCATTAGGTGGCAGGTTAGCTGGATGGTGCAGCAGGGTTAAAATTATCCTTCTGTAATTCTGTTTCATGAACAGAAGATGAATGGACTTTCTTAAAATATTTTACAAGGCCAGTTAAGAGCAGCATGGTACAGCATGGTAATTGACCCTCTTGTCTAATTAATTCATCTGGGTCCAAACTGGAGATGAGCCATTTTTTAGCTGTATGACCTTGAACAAGCGGCTTAACTTCTCAGAGCCTGTTTGCCCATCTGTAGGATGGTTATAACAATACCACCTATCTCCAGATTGTTATGAAGGTCAAGTAAAATTATGCACATAAAAATTCAGGCATCACCTGACACATGGTAATCCCTCAGCAAATGTCAGTGGTTATTGTGTCTAAACCCCTCAACCTGTTGTCACTGTAACTCTGCAACTTCATTGTTTAAGGAACTGAGTGACTATTAGGAGGAATTAAATTCCCTGTCAATCTGCTGGGAAATAATTTGCAGATAGAAAAGGACCCCAAAGCACTAATGGCTACATGTTCCCTGGGCTACGGTTTTTTGA
Source organism: Cacajao melanocephalus (assembly GCA_963573385.1). Taxonomy (NCBI): domain Eukaryota; kingdom Metazoa; phylum Chordata; class Mammalia; order Primates; family Pitheciidae; genus Cacajao; species Cacajao melanocephalus. The sequence continues at coordinate 68,326 of CAUYLG010008956.1, forward strand.
CTTGTTCAATGAACAGATGGGAATTGAGGATCTGTAAAGTTCATTCTCATGTGAAAATTCTCTCTGAGTGAAAGGATGCTTCTTTACTTGTCCAGAGATAAACACATTTCCTCTGAGAAGGGCCTCAATTGCATTGCAAAATGAAGAGATTCAAGGGCTATAGTGCAGTTACTTCTACAGAAGACATTAGCCCATAGCGTCCTTCCACCCAGGGCTTTCCAATCTTTGGATGAGGGAGTAAAGGCATCCCTAGGTCTTGGAGAATCAGGGCCTCATGTTTGAGAGCACTAAGTCACTGAGTGTGGCTGTGACTTAGAATCACATGTAGGAAGGTGAAAGAAAATCTGCCAGCCCATTCTTGGCCAAGAGGCTAGATTTGGAAGCCAAGATTTACTTGACTTGCAAACAGTTTCTGTGTTAGAGTGGTAGAATTATGGGTGATTGATTTTTTTCAATTCAGTTTTGTATTTTCAAGTTCTCATACATCAGTATTATGAGAGAACATACACATAACACAAAGCAACAGTAAATTAATAAAATTATGTGCAAATAATTGAGTAAGCTCATGTATGAGAAGAGCCTCATATCATCTAGATGTTATAGAAATGTAAACAGAAAAGGCACACACTGTGGATTACAAAGGGTCTGGATTTGAATCAGATATCAGCACTTTCCAGGTGACCCAATGTCAGGGCATATGTTCTCGTTTTCTGTAAAATGGGGAATGCTTACCTGATTTAGCAGCTGTGCAGATTAAATGAGACGTCGTGAGTGAACAGCCTGGCAAGGTCAGTTTCTGTTTCTTCTCCCTGTCGGGGGAGTATTTGATGGTGTGAGAAATGAGCTGTGAACAATTCATCAAGACTGATATTTAAAGTGAGGATAACTCACTTTGTTGTCAGTTAAGCTTATCCCCTTTTTTCTCATCCATCCATCATGTTATTTATTTATACATACATGCATGCATTCATTCACTTATTACTTTATCCCTGTTATATTGCATGTCCTATAGTGTACAAGATGCTATTGATGCAGAGATGAATGAAATAGGTGACTTTGTTTGGAACTTGTGAATTCATATGCAAATACAGGGATGCCCCCCTGCTCCTTAAGCACTATCTTGTGTGTTGGCATTTAAACATAAAAACATGATCATAGTAAAAACATAAAGATTAGTCCTTGAATTAAAGATACTAGAAGTTTGATGTTCTATGTGTCCAAAGTTGACAATATTTATGTGTATATGAACATGTGTATATTTATATTTCTAATAATCATATATCTGTATTAAAAGTAAAAGCAGTATTTTTTCATGTGATTCCTCTCATCTACTCATTTTTGCAGCTTATTTTACTAATATAGTGACATATTGATATTATATATTAGAAATCTACATTTGCAAAGATCAGCTAAGTTTATGTTTAAGATTGAGAGTAGTCTGGAAGGATTGTGTCTAGGCAATTACATTTTTATTCTTAATTTTAAAACTGAGTATTAAAATAGTTCACTGTCTTCTATTTTCTGTATACTATCTGGGGCAGTATGTGGTGGTGAGTGACTTAATATTTTAGATTTCTTCTTTAGCTGTACATTTAAATTCCTTTCTTCTTTTAGTGCCTGAAATTTCACCCAAGAATGTCACCTGATGCATTTAAAGTGGGAAAATATTCATTTTCATCTTCTTTAGCTTTCTTTTCTTTGATTAATTTCTAGCTCTTAATTACTATTATGAGCAACATGGATTCTATTTTGTTTCACTTCAGAAAAAAAACTTTGCTTTCTACTATTTCCGAAGTATTATAAGCAGTATGAAGAGTTTTAAGTGGTATGCCTGATACTATAGCAGGTAAAGAATTGCTGGCATGAGTTTCAAACCAAGAGACAGTAAGATGTTGTGCAGTGGACCATTGATAAAGAGGTGGCAGCATGGGGCTCCTCACAATTGTGTTAGTTATTAGAGCCTGAACGTGAGAAGAAATCACTTCTCTGCTCTCTACGAGTCTTTTCTATCCGTTATTAGGTTACTATAGATAAATTCTTAACACCTATCCAAGGTCTTGATTCTTCTCTTTCAAAACTGGGTGCAAGTTGATTTTTGTTCATGACATAGTCTTGTTTTGATGTTAAACTCGTTGCAGAATCAGTCTGAGGTCTGGCTGCAGTGTTGTTTATAAAATTCTTGCTTCAGGATCAGGCTGCAAGTAAAAACATCATTTAGAAGAGCTTTTGGCCCTTCACAAAATTGTCATGAACCTTTGAAGAAGAACTTGGAATTATATACTGCTTTGGAGAATACTGCAGTAGAATTTCATGATTGTTTTTATGTGCCATGACAATTTTTGAAGATGCTTTTTTTCTTATAATCTTCATTTAATATGTGTATTCATCTGATCATTATAACTGCTCAGAGAATCATTGGAAGTATAAATATCTTGGGTCATTTTGATACAGACATTTTCTAGTTGTGAAAGGAAAAGGGACAGGTATGATTAATAGTTAGATAAAGTATTTAATATGCAAGTATAGAGCAGTAATAATTCTTTATAATTTTTTCTCCATGTCTTTCCATGAATTTTCTAAGTGAACATGTTACATGTTAAATTGATTATGACCCAATTGGATTTTACCTTCTTTATGTACCTATCTGTAGATCCCCAAAGCCTCCAAGTATACTGATTTGGATGATTTTATATACGTTCCTTAAGACCATTTTCTGGTAGCAGTATAACTCTGAATTGCATTGAAGGAAAAAGTAAACCATTTTGTAGAACTAAGTGTGATTTTTCTCAATTTAAACTCTACATTCTCCCTATTTGGAGCTACTTAATGATTTGCTGTGTCATTTCCACTCCTGAGTCAGTATAGCTTTATTTTTTACTTAATTATTGCAATTAAGAATATATTTAAAATCTCAACTCTTTGATCTTCCTAGTAGATATTTTTATTGGTCAATGTCAAACAGATAGAGAACCTGTAGGAGATATGTATTAGGAGATTTATTGTGAAGAATTGGCTTATGTAATTTTGGGGACTGACTAGGCTTGGCCATAATCCGTGAGGCAGGTTGTCAGGAAGGGTAGATTGGAACCCTCAGGCATGAACTTCCACTGACTTAATCAGGCTTGTTCAGATTATCCAGGATAAGTCCTCTTACTTAAAAATCAACTGATTTTTGGTTTTAGTCATACCCACAAAATAGCTTCACAGCCACACCTAGATTAATGAATACCTGGCCAAGTTCACACATAAAATTGACAATCACAAAATTTAAATGCAAACATTTCAAATTTAGCAAAATAATATAGATTTATGCATAATTGTTTATGTTTGATATCAATTGAAACTAGTTGTTCCTTTTGTGGTTGCAATGAAATGCACATTGTGAAAGTGAATGTTCAAGTCCCTCGAATGTTGGGCGAGGGAAAGGGCATGAGCAAGATGGTGGAGGCAGCTGCCCCTGAGATTCTGTCCCCATAGCTAAGGCAGACAGGTGGCTATTCTAAGATCTCGAGGTAAGTACACCCCAGCTTGTTCAGTCTTCTCTCTTGCGTCTCAGACCTAGGCTTTCTGAAGGGCTCTGTCCAATAAGTGAAGAGGGATTTCCTTGGCTATTTAGAGTGTGTCTATTGCCAAATAATGAGCAGAAACAGCCAGGCTTAAGCCCAGAAGCTTTGGAAGCCAAGGGAGGGCACCCTGAGTTTTACCAAGAATACTGAAGATATTAAGAAAGAGGTTCTCCAGTGGTTACCAGAAAACAAGTCACAGATAATACACATCTGAAAACTCTGAATGACCACTATATTTTCTTGCTTCTGCTCCAACTTCAAGGATAAAAGCTTCTTAAAAGCACAGATTATATATACTCAGAGCATGTCATAGTGAATACCATAGATGTCAGTTAGTGTCCCAGCAAGAAATAGTACACCCAATAAGGTGAGGAGGGTTTAACCAAAAGTTTTGTTTAAAAAGATGTGGGCCAGCTCCTGAGAACCCCCAAATGATAGTGTAGTACTCTATAGCCATTATCATCCTCAGTCTTGTTGGGTAGGAAGGGAGAGATTACTGAAAGCATAGAGGAAGTCTAGAACTGAGAGCTACTCTCATAGGTGCTATGACCTTTGCTGAAGCAATGTAATTAGTCCTCTGGAGAGGGAACCAAAGAAGAAGAAATACAGTACTCTGATTCTGAAAATCCACCTCACTGTCTCCCTCTAATCACCTGCCAGGGTTTCCAAATGGCTGAACCCACAAAATATCAGAGGGCCAATGGTCCACCAATGTGATCCCTCAAAATCAGCCATCTGAGGCCACAATGGAGAGTGGGTCCAGAGGGGCACACAGAAGATAGCAGGCCCTCCACTCACATTATACAGCAGCTCCAAGCATGTGAACCTGAATAAGCGATGTCATTTCTCTGAGTCTCAGTTTTCTCACCTTAAAATAATGTAATCATAGTTATCGGGCTGGGTTATTTAGGGGCAGATAGTACATGTGAATGTAAATTACTCATTGTTTAAACTTTTATTTTAGGTTTGGTATATATTTGAAGGTTTGTCACAGGGAATTGTTGTAGAGATTATTTCATCATGCAGGTATTAAGCCCAGTACCCAATAGTTATCTTTCTGCTCTTCTCCCTCCTCTCCTCCTCCCCACTCAAGTAGACCCCAGTGTCTGTTGTTTCTTTCTTTGTGTTCATAAGTTCTTATCACTTATCTCCCATTCATCAGTGAGAACATGTGGTATTTGGTTTTCTGTTCTTGCATTAGTTTGCTAAAGATAATGGCCTCCAGCTCCATCCATGCAAAAGACAGGATCTTATTCATGTTTATGGCTGCATAGTATTTCATGATATATATGTTCCACATTTTCTTTATCCAGTCTGTCACTGATGGGCATTTAGGTGGATTGAAGTCTTTGCTATTGTGAATAATACTGCAATAAACATTTGCATGTGTCTTTATGGTAGAATGATTTATATTCCTCTGGGTATATACCTAGTAATGAGATTGCTGGGTTGAATGGTAGTTCTGCTTTTAGCTCTTTGAGATATTAACATACTGCTTTCCACAATGGGTGAACTAATTTATACTCCCACTAACAGTGTATAACTCCCATTTCTCTGCAGCCTTGCCAGCATCTGTTAATTTTTGACTTTTTAATACTAGCCATTCTGATTGGTGTGAGATGGTATTTCATTGTGGTTTTGATTTGCATTTCTCTAATGTCAGTGATAGTGAGCTTTTTATCATAATGCTTGTTGGCCACATGTATGTCTTCTTTTGAAAAGTGTCTGCTCATGTCTTCTGCCCACTTTTTAATGGGTTTGTTTTTCTCTTGTAAATGTGTTTAAGTTCCTTGTAGATGTTGGCTGTCAAACCTTTGTCAGATGCATAGTTTGCAAATTTTCTCCCATTCTGTAGGTTGTGTTTACTCTGTTGACAGTTTCTTTTTTTGTGCAGAAGCTCTTAAGTTTAATTAGATCACACATGATTTTTGCTTTTGTTGCAATTTTTTTTGGTGTCTTTGCCATGAAACCTTTGCCCGTTCTTATGTCCAGGATGGTATTGCCTAGGTTGTCTTCCAGGGTTTTTATGGTTTTGGGTTTCACATTTAACTCTTTAACTCTTTATTATTATTATTATTATTATTATTATTATTTTGAGATACAGTGGCATGATCTCAGCTTTCTTCAACCTCCACCTTCTGGTCTCAAGTAATTCTCATGCCTCAACCTCCCAAGTAGCTGGGACTACAGGCATGTGTCACCACACCAGACTAATTTTTTTTGTAGAGATGGGTTTTCACTGTGTTGGCCAGGCTGGTCTCAAAGTCTTGGCCTCAAGTGATCCACCAGCCTCAGCCTCCCAAAGTACTGGGAATACAGGTGTGAGCCACCATGCCTGGCCACATTTAAGCCTTTAATCCATCTTGAGTTGATTTTTGCATATGGTATAAGGAAGGGGTCCACTTTCAGTCTTCTACATGTGGCTAACCAGTTATTCCAGTGCCATTTATTGAATAGAGAGTCTTTTACCCATGGCTTGTTTTTGTCAGCTTTCTTGGAGATCAGATGATTGTAGGTGTACAGCCTTACTTCTGGGCTCTCTATTCGGTTTCATTGTTCTGTGTACCTGTTTTTTGTACCAGTACCATGCTGTTCTGGTTACTGAAGCCTTGTAGTATAGTTTGAAGTCAAGTAACATGATACCTCCAGCTTTGTTCATTTTGCTTAGGATTGCCTTGGCTATTCAAGCATTTTTTTTTGGTTCCATATGAATTTTAAAATAGTTGTTTTCTAGTTCTGCAAAGAATGTCATTGGTAGTTTGATGGGAATGGCATTGAATCTGTAAATTGCTTTGGGCAGTATGACCATATTAATGATATTGATTCTTCCCTATCCATGAACATGGGATGTTTTTCCATTTGTTTGCGTCTTCTCTGATTTCTTTGAGCAGTGTTCTGTAATGCTCATTGTAGATATCTTTCACTTCCATGGTTAGCTGTGTTCCTAGGTATTTTATTCTTTGTGTGGCAGTTGTAAATGGGCTTGCCTTTCTGATTTGGCTCTTGGTTCTATTGCTGGTTTATAGGAATGCTAGTGATTTTTGAACATTGATTTGGTATCCTGCAACTTTGCTGAAGTTGTTTATCAGCTGGAGGAGTTTTGGGGCCAAGACTATGGGGTTTTCTAGATATAAAATCATGTTGTCTGCAAACAGATAGTTTGACCTCCTCTTTTCCTATTTGGATGCCCTTTATTTCTTACTCCTTCCTGATTGCTCTGGCTAGGACTTCCAATACTGTGTTGAATAGGAGTGGTGAGAGAGGGCATCCTTGTCATGTGCTACTTTTCAAGGGAAGTGCTTCCAGTTTTTGCCCATTCAGTATAATGTTGGCTGTGGGTTGTCATAGATGGCTCTTATCATTTTGAGTTATATTCCTTCAGTAAGTAGTTTACTGAGAGTTTTTAACATGAAGGGATATTGAATTTTATTGAAAGGCTTTATGTGTCTGAGATAAGCATGTGGTTTTGTCTTTAGTTCTGTTTATGTGATGAATCACATTTATTGATTTGCATATGTTGAACCAACCTTGTGTCTTGTGGATGAAGTCTACATGATCATGGTGGATTAGCTTTTTGTTGTGCTGCTGGATTCCATTTGCAAGTATTTTGTTGAGGATTTTTGAATCAATGTTTATCAAAGACATTGGCCTGAAGTTTTCCTTTTCTGCTGTGTCTCTGTCAGGTTTTGGTATCAAGATGATGCTGGCCTAATAGAGTGAGTCGGGGAGGAGTCCCTCCTCAATTTTTTGGAATGGTTTCTGTAGGAATGATATCAACTATTCTTTGTACATCTGGTAGAATTTGGCTGTGAATCCATCAGATCCCAGGCTTTTTTTTTTTTTTTTTTTTGTAGGCTATTTATTAATGATCCAATTTTGGATCTTGTTGTTTGTCTGTTCAGGGAATCAGTTTCTTCCTGGCTCAATCTTGGAGAGTGTGTGTATCCAATAATTCATCTATCTCTTCTAGGTTTTCTAGTTTGTGTGCATTCATTACTCTTAACAATAAATGGAGCTTTGCAAAGTGGCAATTGTTATAGCCAACGAGGTTTATCTGAGGAACAATTATTGCTAATTGAAAACTTTTCCCAGTACCCCTCTGTGACGACTTGCAATATAGTTGGCATTGGCAGTTTTTGACAGTCTCCACAGAGACTAAATTAAAAAAATATAATAGCATTCAACATAATAGCTGCTACTGTTACAATTGTCACCACTGTTGTTACCTCAGCTAATTCATAAAATAGATATGAAGTTCATTTGACAGCAGGAAAGAGGTAAGAGATTCAGGAAACATTTTGAACTGTGTTAGAATAACTGTAGCATCTTACATAGGTGTATATGTTAACCTAAACTCTGATCATAAGACAAAACCCCCATCTCCTCTCAATGCTCCTACTGATCATACATTTCTACTTTTCCCCACTTATTTGCCAGAGATAAAAAGAAAATTAGTAAACTATCCCAGTTGGAATTTCCCTCCTGCCTACCTCATGGTGGAGAATTTCATGTCAGATAAAATGGCCAAAAGATTTGGGATCAGTGGGGAGAAATTGAGACTAATGCACATTGTCTGACTTCATAATTACTACAGTGCAATTTCATAAAAACTGTATTAGGCAGTAATAACATTGTGATGTAGTAATTGTGTCTACAGCTGTAATTTCTTTTCTCTATGATATTTAGGATTACAAAGAGGATTTATAGATATATAGGGGAAAAAGTAATTTTTTGCTAAACCCTCATATGTTCTTAGTTGAAACAGACCCTTGTAACAACAGCAACAACAACAAAAAAGCAGATTAACAAGAGAAAAACAGAAGTTTGCTAATATGTATATTTCCTACATACATGGGAGATACCTGGAGAAGGAGTAATTATCAAAGAGGTAACTCTGAATTCCACTTTATATAAACATCTTCAACAAAGAACAGTAAATTTTTGGAGAAGTGACAAAACAAAGGAAATGGACTTCGAGTCTCCAGAGCCAGCAACTTGTGAGAAGGCAAACAAAGGCTAATTAGTAAAGCTTGTTAATGTAGATTCCTCTGGTGCCATCTCCAGGCCCATAAGGGTCTAAAGGTGTTTTCAGTGGTTAGCTTTTGTTCTTCCTGGTAAAAAGGGGAGATGGGATATATTATTTCTTTGTAAATTTATGTCCTGATTTTAGACAAATAGAGGGAGGGCAGAGAGCTCTCATGTATCTGCTTCTTTCTTGACTTCAGCTCAACAATCCTGTCAAAAAGGTGTATTAGGGGTGGCATATTATGGCCTCTCACAGTTAAAATAGTATAGATAATAGTGTGTATATTGATAGTCTAGATTACTGTGCTTTACTTATAAGTACAATTTAGATCGTAAGTCAAACAGAAAGCCAGATGGAAACATATTAAAAATTTATCTTGGAGAAGGTTCAAAAGGTATCTGTTGTCCTTGCACAAAAGAAATCTGTACCGTCAAGGTCCTGGGAACACCAGCAGTGGCACACTGATTTAGCATAAGGCTGACCACGTGCCGACTGGGAACAGGACTTCTTAGAGATCACCAAGAAATTATTTCATTCTTCAGCCTTGGTCACATAATTAAATTTGAGTCTAATGCTCTAATCTTTAGATGTTTTTGAATGAAATTCTTATTTATTCCTTATGACAAGCACTCTGTTCTGTCTTTGTGGATGAGACTCCTAGCTGTGAATAAAACCGGGTCAGAGGTTTTGCTACAGTTTATCATATTATACCTATGAATGATTCATGTGCCATCTGTTGACCATAAATCCAGTTAAGGAATTCTAATAAATGTATGATTTCTACTTCCTAGACTAAAGCAGAATTGGCATTTACAACCTTCCTGAGCACTAAAATGCCAGTAAAAATATAATTGACACTTATGGGTCTTTGCTATTCCTAAGCATTAATCACCTTAAAACACAGTATCATGTGTCTGTACTTCCATGACTATTAGCTACAAAATGTTGGCAACATGTTAAATTTCAATTTCTTTTCGTAATATCTTTTATTCACATGAGCAAGATTTAATGACTCACAAAGACAATTTGGAATAAATACAGATATTCACCCTGGATTTTTCTCTTTCAATGGGAATAATTATTAACAACACTAATTTCTTCTCTGAGGTAGTAATTTTTGGTAGTTTAGTTCTTATTCAGAATACACTAACAATGTGATTGTGATTAGTACTTCTGTCTTTCCCAGCATGCAATTATTTGCATATTAATTTAACTTTGTTTTTGGGTGAAAATAGCACCATGTCAGCAGAGGGATATGATTTTAAAGTATCTGTGACATGAAATAATTTTAACGTGGAACTAAACTTTGCTATGATTCTAAATTTACTTTTAAAAGTAATAAATATTGCTTTTTATGACTCCAGATTATGCTGCACAAAATAAGGAAATATGTTTGCCCTAAAAAGTATAAAACCTCAATGCTATTTCTGTTATTTTGACGTTTTTTATTTGAATATTTACTCTCAGTATTTTTTGACATTCTGATTACGCTTCTGCAGATGAAAATGGTAACACATGGGAAGGTCGTAGAGCTGGACTAGGAAATAGAAACAGATGTTGCACTCACCTGCCATTTGTTTCTTCCCCTTTCAGTTTTCTCTTCTAAAATGAGAGAATGAGTCCTTCTTTTCATATTGGCAGTGAACCTAGACAACATTGATGGGGATCGTCCTTGGACTGAAAAATAGTCCGTGCCCTGCAAATCTTGATCTTATCTCTTGGTGCAACTGATGAGTAATGTGACTCTTTATCATACTGTCTTTGTGTTTTGGAAGTAGAAATAATAAAATGCAATGTACATATGTGTGTTCATATTGATTTTTAAAAGATCTGAAGGGGGATAGAGATCAAGATGGCCGATTAAGAGCAGCTCAGGATTGCAGCTCCCAGTGAAAGCTTGGAGGGTGAGTGGACGCCGCATTTCCAGACGGATTTCTCCACAGACCAGGAGATTCCCAGGTGGAGGAGCCCCACGGGTCGCCAGTGTGGCTGTTTTGGCTGGCGCTGTGGTTCTCTGCACAAAATACATGGGTCCAGGTGCCATTTTAGCTGGCGATTGGAGCTTCTGGGATAGAGAGTCAGCCGTTCAACTGATTAAAAAAAGAGGACTGAAACAGGGAGCCAGACCAGGAGATTTCCAGGCAAAAAAAGCACCACGAATCTCAGTGCAGCTGTTTCAGCCGGCTCAATGGGTCGCTGCACGGGAAATCACACAGATCCCGGTGCCTTTTCAACAGTCAACTGGAACACCTGGGACACAGAGTTGCCCATTCAACTAAAAAAAAAGAAAAAGTTTCTGAGGCAGGGAGCCAGGTGATCAGGCTCGGCTGGTCCCACCCCCACAAAAAAACAGCAATCTGAAACACTCTGGATAGAGATTCACAGCAAGCGCAGCTGAACCCAGGATGGTCCAGCTCTGTGGGGGAGGGGCATCCACCATTACTGAGGCAGTCCACCACTATGGAGGTAGTCTACCATTGCTGAGGCAGCCCGCCATTACAGAGAGAGTCCGCCATTATAGAGGTGGGCTGCCATTGCCGAGGCAGTTCTAACTATACCTGTATAAACAGGACTGCAGGGAAGTTCACACGGCAGCTGGGCGGAGCCCACAGCAGCTCAGCAAAGCCTCTGCAGGCAGACTGTGACTAGGCTGTCTCCTCGCTGGGCAGGGCAGCCCTGAAAAAAGGCAGCATGACAACAGAATCTCATAAATAAAGCCCTAAATCCCGGGACAGAGCACCTGGGGGGAAAAAAGGGGGGTTTATGAGTTCTGCTGCAGCAGACCTAAACGTACCTGCCCAGCAGCTCTGAATGAACAACGGAGCTCACAGCTCAGAACGTGAGCTCATACAAAGGACAGACTATCTCCTCAAGGAGCTGCCCGACCCCCATATATCCAAAGAGTCACCTCATAAAGGAGAGCTCAGACTGACATCTGGCGGGTATCCTTCTGGGACAAAGATAGCAGAAGAAGAAACTGGCAGCAACCCTTACTGTTCTGCAGCTGCTGCTGGTGATCCCCAAGCAAGCAGGGCGTGGAGTGGACCTCAGCAGTCCTACAGCAGAGGGGCCTGATTATTAGAAGGAAAACTAAGAAACAGAAAGAAATAACTCCATCATCAACAAACTGGACGTCCACTCAGAGACCCAATCTGAAAGTCAACAACTGCAAAGACGACAGGTGGATAAATCCACAAAGATGGGCAGAAACCAGCGCAAAAAGGATGAAAACACCCGAAACCAGAACGCCTCTCCTCCTACAAGGGATCACAACTCCTCACCAGCAAGGGAACAAGGCTGGATGGAGAATGAGTGTGAAGAATTGACAGAATCAGGCTTCAGAAGGTGGGTAATAAGAAACTTCGCTGAGCTAAAAGAACATGTTCTAACCCAATGCAAAGAAACTAAGAACCTTGAAAAAAGATTTGATGAAATGCAAACTAGAATAAACAACTTAGAGAGGAATATAAGTGAATTGATGGAGCTGAAAAACACGAGAACTTTGCGAAGCATGCACAAGTTTCAACAGCCGAACTGACCAAGCAGAAGAAAGAATCTCAGAGGTTGAAGATCAACTCAATGAAATAAAATGAGAAGACAAGATTAGAGAAAAAAGGGTAATAACAAGGAATGAACAAAGTCTTCAAGAAATATGGGACTATGTGAAAAGACCTAATCTGTATTTGATAGGTGTACCTGAATGTGATGGAGAGAATGAATCCAAGCTGGAAAATACTCTTCAGGATATTATCCAGGAAAACTTCCCCAACCTAGCAAGGCAGGCCAATATTCAAGTCCAGGAAATACAGAGAACACCATAAAGATATTCCTCAAGAAGAGCAACCCCAAGGCACAT
>CAUYLG010008957.1:0-34026 GCA_963573385.1 Cacajao melanocephalus
TTAGTTTTCCTTTGGCAGACGCCCCTTCCCCACAGAGCTTGGCCTTCCCGGGTTCAGCTGTGCTTACTGTGAAACTCTCAGTCCTCAGCGCTTCCAATTGCTGTTCTCCTTGTGGGGATGGGACCAGCCGAGCCAGACTCAAAGGGCACCCAGTCTCGTGTACTCCACACTGAGAAGTGCTGCACCGTGCCAGGGCGCTGGCAAAACAGCTGCGCCAGCCAAAAGAGTCGCGCTGGTGACACGTGTGGCTCCTCCCCCGGGAATCTCCCAGTTTGTGGGCCACAGAAATTCATCTGAAATTGCGGCGTCCACTCGCTCTCTGTGCTTTCACTGGGAGCTACAATCCTGAGCTGTTGTTAATCAGCCATCTTGGATCTCTCTGCCTGGTGATGAAGTTTTTTTCTGTTTCTTAGTTTTCCTTTGGCGGAAGCCCCTTCCCTGCAGAGCTGGACCTTCCCGGTTCAGCTGTGCTTACTGTGAAACTCTCAGTCCTCAGCGCTTCCAATTGCTGTTCTCCTTGTGGGGATGGGACCAGCCAAGCCGGACTCAAAGGGCACCCAGTCCCGTATACTCCGCACCGAGAAGCGCCGTGCCGGGGTGCCGGCAAAACGCTGGCCAAAAAAGTCATGCTGGTGACCCGTGTGGCTCCTCCACCGGGAATCTCCCAGTCTGTGGGCAACAAAAATTCATCTGAAAGTGTGGCGTCCACTCACTCTCTGTGCTTTCACTGGGAGCTACAATCCTGAGCTGTTGTTAATCGGCCATCTTGGATCTCTCTCCTTACCACTACCCTTTTAACAGAGAAATACAATGAAGTCAGTCCTGCAGATTCCTTTTAACATGGCAGGAATAAAAGAGTTAAATCTTGTAGTTTTCTATTGTAAGAGAAGTGGTGAATGAATAAATATTAGAACTGATGTAATCTATCTTTAATTTATGACATAAACATAAAAGTAATTCCTTTGGGGATGTATGTGTGTATACATGTATGTAAAGTGTAGCTCTCAGTAAGTGCATTCCCGTAATTTTTTTTTCAGATATAATGTTTCATGCTTTATGCACTTAGGATTAAAATAGAAAAAAATTAAAACTAAAATCACTGAGCTGTTAATAATGCAAAGTGGGTATCTTTTTAGACTGCATTTCCAATGCTTTCAATTAAAAATGAAAATAGCATCTCAGAAGCCCTTATTTATGAACTGGAATAGATGAATGCAATTAAAATAAATTGGCTGGCATGGGTTAATTAATTTTTTTCTTACATTTCTGGATGAAACTTTTCCTCAAACGCAGGTTATAATTTAAGTCAATATAATTCCTGATAAAAATATCCATATGAGAACCAAATTTTTACTAGCCATTATTTACTTCTGTCATTTGTAGACTGTTAGATCCCTTTTAGAAAATCATTAATATAGCTCTCCATTACACTTTCCAAAATCCTAATTAAATAATCCTATTTCTGTTTGGTAGACATTGAGTCATGAACATGGAATGACTTCAGCTGACTTCACTTGAAATTCCTTAATTTTCAACTCTGTTGGCTATAAGGTGAGTAGGAAATAATTTTATATAAAATTGCTGTGCAAAGTACAATTCTGTACTTAGAGAAGCTCCCTAAATTATGTCCTAAATAGAGTTGTGATTTATTTTATAGTTTTATATAGAATGACTACTTCTGAAATTTCTTTTTTTAAATATCTGTGTTGTTTTGTATTAATTTTACAGTTATCTGTGTGATCACCAATTTGTCAAGTTCCTTTATAAGATGCATACGTATTTATATGTAATATATATGTATAGTATATATAAAAAACATACCAATTAATACAGCTATCAACATAGCAGTAGTATATCCAGATGCATATTAATGCTCAAAAGTATTGTTTAAATGGAAAACCCAATGAGTTTATACACATCTGGATGTCCACTGCTTTGTTGATAGTTGTATTAATTGGTACATGATATTCTTACATACAATGTAACTATGCAATACTACTATCAGAAATTTACCCTGTAGTTATACCTGTATATATGCACAAAAATATACATATATCTTATATATAACATATATATAAATAACAAGTTTAACTGTATTTATAATAGTAAAATTTGTATATTGTCAGCAATAGGAAAATGTTTGATTACATTATTTAATATCCATATTGTGGATGATTTAAATAAGCTACAAATATAGATACAAATACAGATATTAACCAATACATGTATAATCTCTTCTTTATTGAGTAAAGGCGATTTTCCAAAACTCTTTTCTCGTCAGATTTCAATAATGAAATGAAAAGAAAGTATCTGGTGAGAGGAAGACACACTACATACAGAAAACACTTAAGTGGATAATGCTGGCTAAGGGTTATTTATAGCAAATAATGATCTTTGGGTTTATGAGACACAGATCCCTAGAGAATATCAAATAAGACAAATAACCTTGCCAGGCATGAATTGGATATGCGCCGTTACTCAACTGCTTGTTCTGTTGGTAGATATCCACAATGAAGCAGTTGGAAACCAAATTCTTTCTCAGGCAGCCTTTTATTTTATTCAGTCCTTCCATGGACCTTCCATGATTGAATGAGGCACATTCACACTGGGGAATGCAATGACTTGACTCAGTCTACCATTCAAATATTAATCTCATCCAGAAATACCCTAACACCCAGGAAAATGTTTAACCAAATAGCTGGTCATGCTGTGGCTCAGTCAAGTTGATAAGTAAAAATAACTGTCACAGTGACTGTTCCGCAAAACTGTAGAATATTTTTTAAATGGTTGTGATTTTAAGAATGTTTTGCATTGCATTTTTTAAAAACATAGTAATATATAACCAGAAAAATAAAGAGAATAGTTTTCATTTTAACTGGGAAATACAGAAAGAGAAAGCAGTAGCCACTATCTTAAGTATGAAAGTAGGAGATTTGATGTTATATAAGCAATGAAATCCCTTAACAAATGAGAACAATTCCATATTAAAACAGCAAATGTTTGAGTAATTTTGAACAACTGAGAAGTTAGGCGTATGTTCTGCTAAGTATATTTCCTGAGATAATGAAGTCAGTATTTAGTAAGATGTGCAGATTGATAACAGCATTAAAAAGACAGGGCAAATTAAGGTGTATGCCAGGTTTTGTGCCACCAGTGCTTTCAAAATAGAAGACAAATACAACGTTTTCACTGAGTTCTACCAGCTATGCTCACACGATCAGTGCTCTGGCAATGCTCTTGGCATAGCACACACTCCAAGGTGCATCACTTCTCTCCTGCTGAAAGTAATGCTGCCTTTGCATACATACTTGAAATGGTACATAGGTGACATCTTCTTTTTGAAAAAAAGAATAGCAAACGATAGACCTCCTGCTGTTATTTGGTGTCCAAATTAATAGCTTGCTTAAGAAATCCACATCAAAAAGTCTATTTTTTTTTTTTTAAGGTGGAGTCCCGCTCTGTTGCCCAGGCTGGAGTGCAGTGGCGCAATCTTGGCTCACTGCCACCTCTGCCTCCTGGGTTCAAAGGATTCTCTTGCCTCAGCCTCCCAAGTAGCTGGGATTACAGGCACTCACCACTACATCCAGCTGATTTCTGATTTTTGTATTTTTAGTAGAAACAGTGTTTCACTATGTTGGCCAGGCTGATCTCAAACTC
Source organism: Cacajao melanocephalus (assembly GCA_963573385.1). Classification (NCBI taxonomy): domain Eukaryota; kingdom Metazoa; phylum Chordata; class Mammalia; order Primates; family Pitheciidae; genus Cacajao; species Cacajao melanocephalus. The sequence continues at coordinate 3,658 of CAUYLG010008957.1, forward strand.
CTGACCTCAGGTGATCTGCCTGCCTCGGCCTCCTAAAGGGCTGGGATTACAGGCATGAGCCACCGTGCCTGGCCAAAAAAAAATCTAATTTTAATAGCAAATTCTAATCTTTGGCCAGAATCCAATATTTCATGAAAATTACCAATATACACTGATAAAGGAAAAGTTATTTTTGAAATACCTTCTACTACCCTTATCAAAAGCTCATGCAGGGTTGGATGCAGAGCACTGTCAAGATATTTCATCAGGACTGAGTTCTTCATTGCCCCGGCTACTGGGAGTGTAGCTTGCTGACAGCTCATGCTGATGTCACTTTCCAGGAATCGGTTTTAGCTGGGGTATATGTGAAGAAAAAAGTATGTTCCTTCCCTCAGAGGTAGCCTATGTCCAATGTCTGGTCATGGTTGAAATAAAAGCCATGGTCCCTTTTCCTCGACTTGGAACATCTCCAAGAAATCAGTTGAGCCTTGGATTCTCAGTAGGATTGGCTGAGATCTCTGTGGCAATTTCACTGAAGCCTAACTTCTTCCTTTACCCAATTCTAACTCCCTTTCCCAAAAGCCACATGCAATCTTACTACCTGGTTTCCAGCTCCTCAGGGAACTTGAGCTACAGTATATTTATTTTAATTTCAAAGGGAAAAACATCTGCATAGAGAAATCCTGGAGGAAGGACACTTATTTGGTGGTTAACAGATAGCATTTCACATGGTGAATTTTCTGTTTACTACCTTCTGGTCCTTAATACTAAGGATTTAGAAATCCGATTTCTATGTACACAGAGGAGAGTCTTCTCTAAGAGATTATTCTCTTTTTCTCTCAGAAGGAGATTTTTCTCAGATCTTGGGGACCAGGGTCTTTGAGTTAATTTTTTCGGCAGAAGGTTTAATGATTCTTCATTTGTTTGTCAGTGACCTCAGTCATATAACCTGTGGGAAGGGCTTCTTTAAGAAACTAATTAAATAATCTTAAGAGGATCTATAAAATGCAGAAATCCATCAAAAACGAATTCCAAAAATAATATATGTAAGGAAAGCGCACGTAATTTTGGTAGAGAAATGAAAGAGAACCCAAAGTAGTACTGAAAATGTATGCATCTTGGAAAAAACCTATGCCCTTATGTGCTTACAATGGATATGCATGTTTTTAAATCAAAATTTCCTTCCACTAATGAGAAATGGTAAGCAGTCTTTTACACAACTTACATGTGTGATAGTCTTCTTTTCTTTGATAATAGCTAGTCCCAACGTGACTAGCTAAAACATATGTAATATTATTTAACTCAGTAAAGTATAGTGAGGGTGAAATGAGGAAACGCATGCAAGGCAAGGAAAATGCACTAAAAATATTAGCTCTTGATGCTTCTGCTGTTATTATAGACATCATTATTATAATATATTATATATGTAGCATTGTAGAGCATTATTATTATAAAGCTGATGCATTTTGTATTTTTGAAAAACAGATTTCAAGAAAAATGGATTTTGGAGTGAATCATAATAAATTCAAATGTCTGGTCTTTGAACTGTCTAGTTCAAGCATGACATTGTGGAGTATGAAAGAGCGCCAAGATTCCCTTTAGAAAATTAGTTTCAATTATTTCTCAATCTTGAAAATCAACAATTTGGGCTGCAGAGTTCTAGTTATTTTTGAGGGAGGAGGGGGCCTAGAACTTTCCCAAGTAGATGTAGCTAGGTATTAATTTTTGGTTTCTAATATTTTAAATAAAACAACTACGTAATATCTAATGATGACCTCCTGAACTTTCCAAATACATATGAGACTTACCTATTTGTTTCAACCTTTTTCCGTGTTTTCTGACTTAGCAGTACATACCCTAGGAACTTCAGTGCATTCACTTAGGTTACAGTCACATCTTATTGATTTGGAAGTCATTCTGTTCATTTAATTTGACTGTGCAGCATAACATCTATGTACACATTCAGACACATTGTCCAAATATTTCTACCTTACTGTCTTCCCCAGATACTGACATGTAGGAACTATATTACCATTTTCTGTGCCCTATAGTCTCTGGTTGACCCATTCTGGCTTGTTCTAAACAACACTCATTATTCTGGATTCTGGTGACAGTTTCTTCCTTTCATCTTTTTGGAGCTATTTATATGTTGGTAGTACCACATATGTTACAAGCTATACATGTCTTTACATGTGGTGCTCTTACACACAACTAACATTTTTGAAAATAGACAATTAAAAAACTAATAACTCCAAACATGTTTAAAGCACAAAACCTAAACATATCTCAAACTACTTAAAATCGCAATTGAAAAAAAAAAATCTGAAAGGCTGTCAGATATAAAAGATGCATTACTAAAAGAGGAACATAAGAAAAATTTTAGTAGGCAACTCATAGAAAACTAGTAAAGCCAGAAGACAAGTGAATGTCATCTGTAAAATGCTGAAAGAACATAGTAAGTAATGTTAGAATTGTATACTCCCCTAAAAAGTTTTCAAAATCAAAGTCAAGATAAAGACTTCTTAACACAAAACATACCTGAGATAATTTATTATAGCACAAGTTATCCATAAAAAAAAAGTTACAGCAGTTTGATACACAATAGCAGACAAACATTTGGATCCACACAAAAAAAATATAGAGAGTTCCAGAAATGATAAATAAGGTAAAAATTAAATATGTATAATTTAAATTTTTAATCGCTCTAAAAAATAGTAATCATCAAATAAAAAAATAGCAATGCATGGTGGTTTTAGAGAATATGTAAAAGTAAAAGATACGCTGATGCCAACAAAGATTAAAGCAGAATTTAGAAGTATATTGATGAAATAGTTTTATAAAATATGTGAAGTAGTATATTACTTATACTTTGATCTTAACTAATTAAATTGGTACAACCTACACCATAAGGCAATTATTAAAAAATATATCAGCTTGAGCAGGTTTTGGGATGAGATGATGGGGTGTTCTAAATACACAATCATGTTGTCTGTAAATAGGGACAATTTGACTTCTTCTTTTCCTAATTGAATGCCCTTTATTTCTTTTTCTTGTTTAATTGCTCTGGCTAGAACTTCCAATACGATATTGAATGGGAGTGGTGATAGAGGGCTTTCTTGTCTAGTGCCAGTTTTTAAAGGGAATGCTTCTAGTTTTTGCCCATTCAGTATGATATTGGCTGTGGGTTTGTCATAAATAGCTCTTGTATATATTCTTTATGATTGAAGGCAGTTATAACTTGTATCCTGAGTTTATCTCTGTTAATTTTTTTTTGTTTGAAACTACCTTGTCTATAAAGTGGTACTAGCTTTATTTTCATTAGCAGTTGTCTGAGCTGTCTACCTACCTATCTGTCTATGTCTATATCTATCTACTTCTGTCTAGTTTTTATTATTTTGTTTTCAACTGCACATACACACCTACATATGTATGTGTGAATGTGTATGTGCATGACTTTTGCTTTTTGAATTTTTCATATTATATTTTACCTGTAAAAATGGTTTATGGTTGGATTTATAATGTAAACGCATCTTGACAATCTTTGCCTCTTAGATGGAGCTCTTTAAAATTATTTTTTATTATTATATTTAAAATTATTGAAAATATCTTTAAAATCATATTTATCTTTATAATCATATTTAACCTCTTAAATTATATGTAAAATTATTTTATGTTTAATATTTATTCCATTTTCCCTATTTTATTCTCTCCTTATCTTTTCACTGAAATTTTCTCATTTTCTTTCTCTCCTCTATTGATTCTGTTTCTGTAAATTTTTTTTTTTTTGGGATAGAGTCTCACTCTGTCACCCAGGCTGGAGTACAGTGGTGCAGTGTCCGCTCACGGCAACCTCTGCCCCATGGGTTCAAGCGAGTCTCCTGCCTCAGCCTCCCGAGTAGCTGGGATTATAGGTGCCCGCCACAACACTTTGCTAATTTTTGTATTTTTAGTAGAGTTGGGGTTTTGCCATGTTGCCCAGGCTGGTCTCGAACTCCTGAGCTCAAGTGATCTGCCTGCTTTGGCCTCCCAGAGTGCTGGGATTACAGACAGATGTGAGCCACCACACCTGGCCCTATTTCTGTGATTTTACGGTGAACTCAGAAAATCTGGCATGCATATGAAGGTTTTCAAAGTGTAAAATTTATGAATTTATACTTTTACCCTCTTCCCGAATAACAGAAAAAGCATTGAGTATTTTCACTCCAATAGTATGTGTTCCTGGCTTATATCCTTTTGTTAACAGGTAAATTGCTCCATTTTTATTTGTAAAATCACAACATATTATTATTACTTCAGACAGTCACTTTTTGTTTAGATTTACCTGAATATCAACTCTTTCTTTTAATCATCATTCTTTTCATCACAGGGTAACTTGAGTAACTTCTTTCTAAAGAAAAAAATATTTTTGGAATTTCTGTTTGTGAAAGTATGTTGGTGGCAAACTCCCTTGGGATTTTTGTTTCTTTCTGTAAAGATCTTTATTGTACTCATTTTTAGAAGATATATTAGCTGGTATACAATTCTATGTTGATGGTTACACTGAATTAATTATTACACTGCTATTTGACTTATACAATTGCTGTTGCGAAGTGAGATTTAAGTTTGATTTTTGCCCTTTTGAAGTTAATCTCTTTTCTCTCTGGCTGTTTTAAAATCTTCTATATTTTGGTGTTTTGCAGTTTCACTAAGAACTATCTAGGTATGAATTTCTTTTTGTTTATCTGATTTGAGATTTGTTTGGTTTCATAAATTGATGCATTTCTTCAGGACTGAAAGATTTTCAATTATTACATGAGGTATACTTCTACCTCATTATTCCTATTCCCTTCTTCCCGAACTCTGATTAGATGTTAGGCTTTGTCACTCTATCTTACATGTTTCTTCACCTCTCTTTTATATTTTGTTAATATTGCCATCTGAGTATTTTTTCAGATAGATATTCCAATTCTTTCATCCTCTCTTCAGCACTATCTAATACACTCTTCATCCATCTACTTAATTTTTAATATGAATAATTTTTTAAAACATTGTGCTTCTTTTTCAAGTCTGTTGGGAAACCTTATTTTCTCTTTACTCAAATTTCTCAGTCACTTATTTTATGTTTTAAAAATATTAAATACATTTGTTTTGTATTCTGTGTCTCCAAATTCCATAATTGGAAGTCTTTACAGGTCTGATTATGGTGTGTTGCTCCTTGTAGTTCTCTCTCTTAGGACGTTGTTTTTTGTTTTGAGACAAACTCTTGTTCTGTCGCCTAGGCTGGAGTGCAGTGGCATGATCTCAGCTCACTGAAATCTCTGCCTCTTGAGTGCAAGTGATTCTCATGCCTCAACATCATGAGTAGCTGGGATTGCAGGCATGAGCTACCATGCCCAGCTAAGTTTTTCTTTTTCTTTTCTTTCTTTTTCTTTTTCTCTTTTTTTTTTTTTTTTTTGTATTTTAAGTAGAGATGGGTCTTCACCAGGTTGTCTCAAACTCCTGGCCTCAAGTGATCCACCCGCCTCAGCCTCTCAAAGTTATGTGAGTACAGGTGGGAGCCACCACACCTGACCCAGGGCCTTGTTTCAATGTGTGGTTTATGTTATGTTTTGATTTGTTTTGACTTTTTTTCTATGACAGTTCATATGTTTTGTCATTTTGTGGGAAGTTTTGTGACCTAAGTCAAAGCTGGTTTCTGCAGAGAAGATTCAAATTTGTTTCTGCCAGGTAGTGGGGCACCGCCAGCCTGGAAGCATTTTAAACTAAATTCTTATCTAGAAGCTTTAAAGAGATACTCATATATGTTAATTAGGGTTGCCAACTCTTGCAAAAGCCATCTGGTAATTATTATTCCTCTGAAGGGAAGATTTTCCTCCTTCCATTCAGGGTTGTTTCCAGATTGATTATTTTCATGCATTTCCTGAGGGGTGGGATGGATTTATTTCTAGTTCATACTAAAAATGAGGATATAATCCTTTGGGGCTCCCTTTTTATCCAAGAGAAGTATCCTGTTAAACTCTCCTTCCTAGGAAGGAACTGGGATTTCTCTTCTGTTCCCTATATCCCATAAGGCTAGGAAAGACAAAGTTCAAGTTCAACCAGTTCATTAAATTATCTCAGAGCAACCTCCAGCTTCTGGGCTCTGCTTGTTTCTCAGAAAAGCTGTGGTACAGCTTTTATTTACTTTTTGACCTCCGGGTATTCCTTACTTATTTGTTATTTTATCCCATGCAATACTTCTACTTGTTTTTGTTTTTCTAGAGACAGGGCCTCTCTCTGTTGACCCGGCTGGGATGCAGTGATGTGATCATAGCTCATTGCAACCTCAACCTCTTGGGCTCAAGTGATCCTCCCACCTCAGCCTCCCAAGTAGCTGCGATGACAGGTTTATACCACCACACTGGCAAAATTTTTAAAACATTTTCTAGAGATGGATCTCACTTTTTTGCCCAGGCTGGTCTTGAACTCCTGGCCTCAAGCAATCCTCCCACCTTGGCTCTTTTACTTTTATTTAGTAGAAAGATCCACTATACTGCCAGACGTGGAAGTCTCTTGCCATGACACCTTTAATCATTTCTCTGTCATTGAATGCCCCTTCTCCATGTTCTCTATTACAAACAATGCAATGATATACATCTTTGTACAAACATCTTTGTGTACCTTGTCCAGTTAGTTTCTATAACAAATTTCTAGAATAAAAAAAAATGACAGAACTGAGAAATATTTGGAAAATAGCTTGGCACTACTTGTAGACTAACTGGGTTCTTAGGGCTCTCGATTGTCATTGCATATATTACTTTGCTTACTCCTTTCAAAAATCCCACTGGAAACAACATAATGAAAAACTCGACTAAGGGTGATTTCTACTAAGTAAATAAAAATACAGGCACTATTTCTGGAAAAAAAATAGCCAGTCGTTTTAATATTACCTAAGTTTTTTTTAAAGAGGACCTTCCCCCAAATTATTAACATGAATAATTTCTTAACTAAGTAACGTAATTCTGGAATACGTTTGGAAAACCATGTAAGATGAGTCAAGATGAAGAGCAATGAAAAACTGGTCCTATCACGTATTAAAATAACTGGAGATAACCATGGAGATTTTAACTCTTTCTAGGGTCTGATTGGTGGAGAAGTCCATGGTTTTCTACAAAGGTTCTATCAATCAATTCTAAATTGATTCCCGAAGGATGAGGAGAGAATGGGTGGGTAACTACACAAACAGGCAGGAAATACCAGGATGCACTGGTAGAAAGTGGACTAACAAGGTGCAATGGAGATCTGGGTCTATCTGGGTAGTGTCCGAGGAGGGAGGATGTTGAATGACATGCCAAGGGGTTTGGATTTGGTACTGAACTCATGAAACACAGAGCCTTTAGTTTTAATCAGAAAGTCTCATAGGTAGTATTTGCATTTTTATAAAATTATGCTGGCAACATGGTGCAGAGGAATTTAAAGGAGAAAAGATTGGAGGCAGGGAAATTAGGGATAGATGAGTGAATATTCTATTTTTTAATGGTTTTATTAAGATATTAACTCACACACCACACAGGTAAACCATTTAAAGTGTAATGTTAAATGGTTTTTCGTATATTTACAGAGTTGTACAACCACACCACTGTCTAATTTTAGAACATTTTCATCCCCCCAGAAAGAAACCGCCTACCCATTAGCTGTTACTCCTTATACACCTCATTCCTGCCCTATCTCTAATTACCCATTAATCCACTTCCTATCTGTAGATATGCTTATTCTGGACATAATATAAAATATAAATAGAATTACACAATATGTGGTCTTTTGTGACTGGCTTCTTTTGTTTCATCTAATGTTTTCAAGAGTCATCCATGTTGTAGCATGTATTCATTCATTTTAATATATTATTGTATTAATTTATTCCTTTTAATTGGCAATCTACCATTATATGGATATACCACGTTATTCATCCATTTATCAGCTAATGAACACGGGTTGTTTCTATGTTTTGGATATCATGAATGATGCTGCTTTGAACTTTTTTGTAGAAGTTTTTTTGTGATTGTATGTTTTCACTTCCCTTGGGTATATACCTAGGAATGGAACTGCTGGATTATATGTCAACTCCATATTTAACTTTTTGAAAAACTGACACTGTTTTCCAACCCCCCCCCCCGCCCCACCCGGCTCCATTTTACATTTCTACCATCAGTGTAAGAGTCTTCCAATTTCTCATATCCTCCTTACACTAGCAGGTATGAAGTGGGTGTGAGCGGCATCTCATTGCAGCTTTTATTTCCATTTCCTTGATGGCTAAGGATGTTGCATAGCTTTTTATATGCTTCTAGATTTCTTATATATCATTTGTAATGATGTCTATTCATATTTTTTGCCTATTTTTAAAAATTGGGTTGTCTCTTTATTTTTGAGTGGTAAGCGTTCTTTAGATATTCTAGATACGCAAGTCCCTATCAGATGTATGATTTGCAAATATTTTCCCCATTTCTGTAGGTTGTTTTTTCACTTCCTTGATGGTATCCTTTGAGGCACAAAAGTTTTAAATTTTGATGAAGCTCATTTATCTGTCTTTTGTGCTTTTTGTATCATATTGAAGAAGGCTCTTGCTAATCCAACCCAAGGCTTACTCCTATATTTTCTTTAAGACTTTTATAGATTCAGCTCTCACATGTAGATCTATGATCTATTTTGAGTTCCTTTTTGTATATGGTGTGAGAAAGGGGTCCAGCTTCACTCTTTTGCATGTAAATATCTGGTTGTCCCAGCACCATTTGTCAAAAAAATTTTCTTAAATAGGTTTTCAATACCCCCTAGGGCACTGTAGTAAGAATAGTCCAATCTAAAGCAAATATCCTGAGCTATGCCATAGGCAGTAGGAATGGGTGTGCTGGGGAAGGTTGAGAAGGTGAGATTATAAGGAGTTGGGAACTACAGTCGTGCAGTGGACAGAGAGTAAGAACTTGAGGAGATGTTTTGGATTTCTGGTTCCCAACCTTCCCTTCCGTATCAGGAGGTATGTGGCCTCATCATCCCACATGACATGTGGCCATCCCAGAACCAATCCGCCGGGGCCTACTTGTTTATCCTCATGACTTGAAGATCAAAGCCTGTAGCTGGATGATCAATTCAACCACAGGAAACAAGCCTCAATCAGGAGGACAGTTGAATTCTATTTTGTGGTTCCCTTAGACTGGAGCAGCTATGGCATCTCAGTTCAAAGAGAAAATGGTAAGGTTTGGATGGAAGGGGAATGCAGTCAGCAAACTCCAGAAACATCAGGCTTCCATCAGCAATGCCAGTGATGTCAATGCCAGGGCTGGCTACATACAAAACAAACACTCCTAACAGAACAATGGAATTGTCTTGATCTTTGGGGGAGGAGTTCAGGCTTTGGAATCACCTTGTTTGCAGGACACACCGCCCCAGAATTTTCCATCTTCATTCTGGGTTTATTTCCTGGGTGCACCAAATTCTAGTTTGTTGTAGTTTTCCCCCCCATTTCTTGGAGTTGACTGTTTAGCCCTAGCAGTTACTGACCAATCCTGACTTTGGAAAAAATATTTAAAGAGCTGTCTGAACAGTTGGCCCCATTTCCCGCTCAGTCACCATGGGGACTGGCAGATGGAGAGACTGCTACCCAGGTAATTACGGGGTGTGTCACCCACAGAACTGCTGCCCAGGGCCACAGTCTCTGATGAGAAGAGGGAAAATGTGTTTAGAAAAGACTTCGACAGCCTCTGACCTCAATGACAAATCCTCTTCCCTGCGAGCAGCCCCACCTTGAGAGCAGGAACAGAAGAGTTCTGTTCTCTGTGCTGGGAGGGAGTCACACTGCGCAGACATGCGGGGCTCCTACAGAGACTCCTTTGATGAGAAGCCTCTCCACCCAGGACATACTTGCCAGAGAGAAACCAGATGCTTTGTTCTTATGTAAGATGTTCTGACGTGATCATTTCAGAGAGGTGCCCTTTAAACATAACCATCAGTTACATTTAAAAGTAAAGAGCTGCAAGTGATTATAGAAATTGTTTCATTCACCCCCTCAGCTTTACTAAAAAAAAAGCTGAGCCCAGACAATTGACAAGCTCAGAGTCATGAGAGATTTAGTGCTGCTGGTCTCCTGACCCTTTCTCTACTGCCCGTTTCTGATGAAGAAACCATTTAACTTGTACAGTAACTTGAAATAGTCCCAGAGTATAGATAAGTTCTAGACCCTTGTTGGTGTCGAGAAAATAGAAGGTCCAAAAATGTGCGCATTGCCTCTGTTTCAGGAACCTTTAGAAGCCATATGGTTTTATATGTGTTGTTAGAAAATTGCCACTTAGACCTCATCTTGGGTCATGATAGTGCATTTCTATTCTCTCCTATAGTAGTAACCATCTAATGAGCCAAATCACACCTTGACCATGTTGAAGTGAAGCACATCAATTTCACACAACTATCAAAGAACTGGATTGTAGCCTAGTTAGATGCACCTTACTGGAGCCTCCAGCTAGTTCTGAGACTAGCTGCATGGCAGTGGGAAGGGAACAACCTTCTGTCATCTGTGTCTGAGATGGCTTTGGCTGGAGGATACAGACTTGGGAAGGAAGAGGGGCTCATCGGCAAGCCTTGTGCACGCACGAGAGGCTACATCTCCCTGCGTGTGGAAACTGGGGTTGCCGTTCCTGGGCGCCATGGAAAGAAGAGACGGAGTCCCTGAAATGTGGAGAACTGAGGGGCCAAGTGGGGACCCAGTTGGTTCAGTGTTTTTGAATAAAGGCTTTTGCAGCCAACATTGAAACCCCCAGAGAAAGTTTTTCCTCTAACAAGGCATTAAGTATTTATGGCCAATCAGGGCGGGCGGCGGGGGGAGGCTCCACTTCCATTGATTCTCCTGCCATCAGTTGGCTTCACAGGCCAAGTAATTTCCAAATCGTGCCGTGGACTCAGGACTTAAAAAGAGGATCGAAAGAAAGCCCTTTAAAAATAAACAGGCTTTAAGTCTACCAGTGTGACAATTGAAATAAATGTAAAAGTGATCATTTATTTTTGGTTTGAGTCTAGAAGTAGTACATGCTCACTATGGAAAATATAGAAAATACAGAAAGGTGTGAACAAATTTAGTATCCGTAATCCCATCACCCAAACACACACTTGCTAATTCATGAGAGCAGGACCTTGTGTTTCAAGTCCTCTGCCACATCCTCAGTACTTGGAATAGCGCCTGGTACAGAGTAAGTGCTTAATAAGCATTTGTTGAATGAATGAGTGTTACTATTTTGGTGTATTTATTTCCAGCCCTTTTTCTATGTATATTTTACATGATTGTAGTCAGTCATCATCATTATATACGATCTTTTTGTTTTTTAACTTACTATGATGACACAGGTATATCTATGTCACAACAACTCTTTACAAACTTTTTTTTTTGAGACAGAGTTTTGCTCTGTCGCCCAGGCTGGAGTACAGTGGCATGATCTTGGCTCACGGCAACCTCTCCTCCTGGGTTTACATGATTCTCCTGCCTCAGCCTCCCAAGTAGCTGGGACTACAGGTGCATGCCACCATGTTGGCTAGGTTGGTTTTTTTTGTTTTTTGGTTTTTTTTTGTATTTTTAGTAGAGATGGAGTTTTGCCACGTTGGCCAGGGTGGTCTTGAACTCCTGAGCTACAGTGATCCCCCCACTTTGGCCTCCCAAAGAGCTGCGATTACAGGCGTAAGCTACCACACCCGGCCTCTTTACAAATATTTTTAAAGGTGCTTAGTATTCTATGTATTGTGTATACATCATTTACTTACTGATGCACATATGGCTAGATATTTGCGATGAAATATCCATTTCAAAGGTGGTTTGCGAATAAGCCTTGCTGCGATGACTAGATCAACTGGCTGTTTTACTAGGCTCCCTTATGTTCAGCGGACCCTAAAAAATTGATGAAATCATATTCTGCTTTTTACTTTCATAGTCTCACTGGATTGCATGCAGAAGTGAAAATAATGCTAGAGGGAGGTCTTGAAATTAGAATCAGGACATTACCTTGTCAGTCCATTGTAACTAAGAAATGTCTTTTGAATATTGTGTTTTATGAAGCAATGAATTCAGAGAACTAGTCATTATGCTAAGTTCTGGAAATACAAAATCTCAAGAATTCAACTGAATTAAACTACCTTCTATGTAGTAACTGCTTTCTCCCCTTTTAAAGAATTCCCTGGTTAGCCTGGTTAGAGGAAATTTTGTCCAAGTTAATGTAGCACCATCTGCTGCTGAAAAGGAAAATGATCATCTAGGGGTCCTTCAGGATGAATTCTCTAGTTTTAAACATTGACTTGTATGAGAAATAAAAGGGAATTGACATGTGGTTTCTTGCAGGATCCCCTTGTGTCAGACTGGAAACAATCTTTTTCAAAAAGACTGAGTGGACTTCTGGCTCCAGATGGCTACAGAGTACACTTGATAAACTCCTCCTCCTGTTAGCAATTTCTATCAGAATTCAAAAGGAATATGCAAATAGGGAGAAATGCATGTCAGAAACAGGAAACCATGGAAAGGGGCCAACACATTCTGGAACTCATGAGAACTTTCTGCACGACAAAGTGCAGGTGAGATTGGATTGAGGGAAGGGCTCATTAGCCTGCCATTGGCCACATAAGAGGGAAAAGCCAAGGGAATGAGGGGGACAGATTCCAGCCGAGCCCTCAATACCCACCAGCTCACAGTGGCAGGGGCTGGAGCTGAGGGTGAGTTATTTGACACATAGCGAAAGGCAAGCGTAGATCCTTCCTCTGCTGTGGAAAATGCACTAGGTGCATTTTTTTCTGCAAACCATTGGCACATGAAATTAACCAGGCATTGCTAAGCCTGGCTCCTAAGAAACGCAGTCAGTCAGTTAGGATAGAGTTAGAGTGTTGGTGTCTCTAACAAACTCTACCCTGTAACACTAAGTCCCAAAAAGCATTTAAACCATCTAGTTTCCAGGTTGAGTAACCAATATCCAAAGATTCTATGCTCAGCCAATCATTCACATGTGACAACCACAGAAAGACATTCCTAGACATGCAGACATTCAGAGAGCTTGCCTGAAAGAAGATACACGTGCACACAGACGCACACACACAAGAATTACGGTAGAGAAGTAAAACCAGAATAACTCAAGAATTAAGTCAAGATCATTGTGGCTAACAAGTTATAAAATAGAATAACAATCCATCCGAAAACAGCTTCAGGAAGAGAAATAAAGTAATTAATACCATCATCTTCATGACCAGTCTCTATTCCTATATCTATCCCTAAAATCCCAGGAGAAGAAGAAAGTAAATGTTGTCTCAAAATCTCATCTTAGATGAGAGAGTCATGTTTTCTGTTTCATTACTGACCCTGGTATGGAAATGAGTCCAAGTGTGTTATTTAATATACTGCTCACATGCTCAATACTCTTAAAATGTTTTTTCTAAATTATTAGTATAAAAGGAGAGCAAAGAAAATCTGATTGGCTGGGCATGGTAGCTCATGCCCATAATCTTTACACTTTCAGAGGCTGAGGTAGGAGGATCACTTGAGCCCAGGAGATCGAGACCAGCCTGGGTAACATGATGTGAAACACCGTCTCTAAAAACAAATGCAAAAATTAGTCGGGCATGCTGGCACACATCTGTAGTCTCAGCTTCTCAGGAGGCCGAGGTGGGAGGATCTCTGGAGCCCAGGAGGTTCAGGCTAAAGTGAGCTGAGATCACACCACTGCATTCCAGCTTGGCAACAGAGCACGACCCTGTTCCATCCTCCCTCTCTCTCTCTCTCCCCTTCTGTGTGTGTGTATATACACACACACAGCATGTGCAAACGCACAAAGATTATGGTAGTGAGTAACAAAACCAATGTACCTCTAGAATTAAGATCATTGTGGTGAACAAAGTTATACAATAGAATAACAATCAGGAAACAGTTTCAGAAAGATAAATAAAATAGTTAATACTATCATCCTCATTATCAGGCTCTATCCCTCCACCCATCCCTAAAAATCCAGGATGAGGAGAGATATATAATAAATTAATATACATTTGATTAATATAGCAAGGTAGAAAAAGGATAAGAGAACCATAAGCACATTTAATATTCATTTTTTAAAGCCCTAAATTAAATATTTGCATATAGTAATCAGCAGTGTTGTAAAATTGTAATGCCATTAATAATGCATGGATAGTTCAATATTAAGAAATCCATTTATATGACATCCATTCAACAAATATTTGTAAGTGTCTGTTATGTGCCAGGTATGTCAGAACAATGTAACTTGCTCAATCCGTCTCTCAAAAACATACCTGCCAGGCTCCCTATCCACGTCACTCTCTAGTTCTTTTCTTCATAGCACTTATGATTCTCTGTAATTATCTTTCACCTTTATTTTGCTTGTTTGTTGTCAGTCATCTTTCACTAAAATGCATTTTCTCCAAGATCAACACCCTTGTCACAGCTGTATGTACAATGCCTAACAAAGAACCTGACATGTCATAGCTGAGGATTCATTCAATTTGTGTGGCATTAGTTTAATATTAATGTAATTTATTCATTCAGTATTTGCAATTAAACAAATGAATGTATGTCTATGAGTGAATGGATGATGGTGATTTTAAATCCCCAATCTTACGGTGCTTATCATTTAGTAGGAGAGATAGACAATCTGAGCACTCCCATGGTCAGTGTCAAAATCCAATTTGGCTAAGCACAGTTTTCTATTCTAACTTGCTGAATAAAAAGATGGCAATTGTTTTGCAGGAATCTTCCACAGCGTCCTCTCGAGAAAAGCCTGGAAGACTAGAAGCACAAAGTAGTAACCTCCTGTTTCCTAAAGCCTGCCAGCAAAGGGCACGCAGCAACTCAACCAGTAAGTGTGTCCCCAACACGTCTTCAGGAGCAGGAATATCGGGAGGAGGGTGGATCTCTTCTGGCCCAGTTGTACTAAATGAGCGCTGGAGTGTGCTCACCTTCTTCATGGTGTGTGCATGCTCTGGCTAGCCAGGGGCCTCTGCATTGGCTGTTAGAGCTCTGTGCGGTCTAGCCAGCTCTCTTCATGGCTCCAAGTCCCATGCTGGAAAGACCCGGTGTTGGGAAGAAGGGGCGGGGCTTTACTCCTGCCCTCCTGCCCTGTCTTCTCACATGCTCCTTGGTCTTCCGAAGGCTTTTCTCTCTCAGCTGCAACTCATGGAGGTTGAGGTTGAAAGATCTCATGATTTTTATTTGCTAAAAATAGAAGAATGCTAATACAAAGTCAAGAAGATGTGAATCAGGCAAGGATGCAGAAAAACCTGAAAAAAATTAAAATCACACCAAATCATAGTATTAGAGATAATCGATGTTAACATATTCAGTTATTTCCCTTCTATGCCTATATATGCTATAAAAACCTTTACACACGCATACATTTATTCATATGTAAGTACTTCATATTGCCAGAAACTCTTTTGTAAACAGCAGTTTTTAGTGGATCCAGGTATTTCATTGCATAAATTTATGAAATCTAGTTCACCAGCTCCCTATTGTTAGATATTTATAAAATCTACTTAAGCAAATCCCTGTAATTACGTATTTCAGTCATTTTCAGAAATTCAGTCATGTCTCATCACAAACTCAGACGAAATCATGAGATCTTTCAAAGAAAATGCAGAAGGCAGTGGGTGGTGAACAGCTCACATTTGGGAGCTAAGGCACTTGAATTTGGGCCTCTTCCAGAACTAGTGACCTATGTGACCTCGGGAAAGTCCCTTAAAATCTCTAAGTCTCATATTATTCTGTTGTATGGTGCGTCATCCTTAGCGATTTCCTACTATTGGAAATAAAAATATTTTTTAAAAGCTACTTGCTTTTTTATCATAAATTTTTACTTCTTCTAGCAAGATTTTCTGAAAATGGAATTTGGGGTCAAAAGGTAGACGTAGTTTAAGGCTTTTTGTCTATATTGCCAAATGTCAGTAGCTAATATTCTTTCAGTAATGTATATGAATACCTATTTCTTCAATCATAGCCCACACTGGATTATGATTTTTAATAAATATTTGCTTTACCACAATTTATAGCTTTATAGGTTTTTCTCCTTTCCCTTCCTCATTCACCCATTCTGTTTTTTTACTGTTTTGTTTTACATCCGAGACCAGCTATACAGTTCGTAGGGTTCAGTGTAAAATGAAAATGCAGGATTGCTATTCAAAAACTATTCA
Source organism: Cacajao melanocephalus (assembly GCA_963573385.1). Classification (NCBI taxonomy): domain Eukaryota; kingdom Metazoa; phylum Chordata; class Mammalia; order Primates; family Pitheciidae; genus Cacajao; species Cacajao melanocephalus. The sequence goes on from CAUYLG010008957.1 coordinate 19,801, forward strand.
TAATTTCAAAAAGGTGGAAGAAAATCTTTGAACCAAGTTGGGATTCTTCAATCACAGGGCCCCAGGTGACTGTGCAGGCCATGTGCCCCTGAAGCCAGGCTTGCTCACCCTCTGGAACTGACCCCCTCAGAGCTCATGGCTCTCTGGCTTCTGGTTGAGTTCAGTCGGTGAGAGGTATCAGTGGAAGACGGGCAGGTGGAAGAGGGCCGCCGGCCATTTCCTCCCTGCTCCCCCTACCTTGGTGCTGGAGTGCTGGCAGTGGCTGTGCCCCTCTGTGACAGTAAATCGTGTCAGGGCAGCCTGTCAGTTCCAGTGCCCACTGGGCTCTGGTAACACTGTTTTCCCACCTTACCCCTTCAAGCCTGAGTGGTAACAGCTTCTGGTGCCTAAACCGACCTTGTCATTTTCCTCACTCTGCCCGCTCTTCTGTGTATGGCCCCTTTACGCCCTCCTCAGAATCCCAGCTGAATGTGCCTTTTGTTTCTTGCCCAAACCCTGATGGATACACTGATAAACATAGATGAAAAAAAAGTACCTAGGCTGGGTGCCACAGCTTATGCCTGTGATCCTAGCCCTTTGGGAGGCCAAGGTGAGAGTATCACTTGCACCCAGGAGTTTGAGGTCAGCCTGGACAATATACTGAGACCTTGTCTCTACAAAAAAAAAAAATTAAAAAACAAACAAACTCACCAGACTTGATGGCTCATACCTGAGGTCCCAGCTACTCAGGAGGCTGAGGTAAGAGGATTGCTTGAGCCCAGGAGGTTGAGGCTGCAGTGAGCCATGATTGTGCCACTGCATTCTGGTCTGGGTGAAAGAGTGAGAGCCTGTCCCCGCCCCCTACCCCACCCCACCTCTTCATACAGATGAAGTTAAACATTCTTTCATTTATTTATTTATTTTGTTTTTGGTGAATTTGCCTGGTCTTTATTGGAATAATCATTGTTTTATCATTAATTTATAAAAAGCCTCTAGTCTAAATTAATATTTGACATCGTACTTGTTGAAAATACTTTCTCTAGTTTGTTGTTTTTACTTTCATTTTTTTTAACATTAAGGTGTTTTAATCTTTATATAATCAAGTTTACTGATCTTCTCTTTTGTAATGTGAAAGTTACTTCCACATTCAGATAACTGTTAGATCTGTGACTATATATTCTTCTAATTTGTAAATGATTTGTCTTTTTTTCCTCAAATTTACTGTATCATCTGTAATTTATTTTTGGTGTTTGGTAGGATGTAAGAATCTAGGGAGATTTTTTTTTTTCTAAACGAATAGAGAATGATTCTGGCATCACTGATTTATAATCAGTTCCTTTTATTTTGTCTTGTTTTGTTAATCTCATGCAAATGATATGCAGTTAGGTCCTGGAAAGCAAACTTTGCCATCGTTTTAAGAAGAGAAGCTCAAATAGTCGCCGTGAGTGTTACAGGTCATATTTAGTTTCTCTTAGCTCTTTCGATGCCTTCTATTATGATGGTTCTTTATCGTTTGTTTGTTCTCGGCCTCTTGCTATAATGATTTTGAAAGGTTTATTCAATTTTTGTCTCTACTTCTGATGTCCTTTAAGTTTTAACTAATCACCCAATTAAGTTAATCAATTAATTAATACCTGACATAACACTTTCCAAATTGTCCCCATCATGAACGATGAGGAAGTTGGCAGGGTGTTATTCATCCCTTTTCCATGGATTTTTCCATTTTTCAATTCAACCTAACTTTAAATTATAAGCTCATTATTACATAATCTTGACAATATATAGCTCCTCTTTCAAAAACTATTTTTTTTGTTTTTTGCATTGGATTGTAATAACCACATTTTTTTTTTTTGAGACGGAGTCTCCAACTGTCACCCAGTCGAGAGGCAGTGGCGCGATCTCGGCTCACCGCAACCTCCGCCAAGTAGCTGGGATTACAGGCGCCTGCCACCACACCCAGCTAATTTTTTTGTATTTTTAGTAAAGACGGGGTTTCACCATGTTGGCCAGGCTGGTCTGGAACTCCTGACCTTTTGATCAGCCTATCTCGGCCTCCCAAAGTGCTGGGATTACAGCAATAACCACATTTTCACTTAACTCACTCAATACTCTACACTTAACTGGTTTAAACTCCCTCCAATGGCGATGATAATTTTGATACATTTCCTAGTTGGCTGGAATGCATCAACAAGCAATTAGAAACAGTGGGTGGAAGTGGGCACTGAAACCTACCCCAGACCAGGTAGGGTTTGGGGGATCCCACTCTGTCCTGACTCTGGCCCACGTCCCCACAGATCTGAATGCCTAGTGGGAACTGGAGCCGCCACAGAGGTGGAGCTGGGTGTGGCCTGAGCAGCTGCCCTGGACTCTCCTGTGGCTCTGAGTTCCGGCGGATCTGCCCTGTGAACCATTCCAAGATGGCAGCCCATTTGTTCATCCTCATTCCCTCTGAACCCAAACCATGCACCACTGCCCACTTTCAAGTCACAGGTCACCCCTGCACTGCTGTGGGATGAGGGAGCGGGAAGAGAGTGAGATCCTGGAGACTGGGGTTATGCCTCGGACTCTTTCTTCACTGTTCCAGAACCCTCTGGGCTTCCATTTCCTCACTGACAGAGTAAGGAGTAACTCCAGCAGGGTTCCCAAACGACAAAGGATGGACCGCCTGCATCACCTCCACAGGCTGACAAACACACAGGTTTCCCCAGGCCCCATCCATGCAAATACGGATCAACAGGTTGGGTGGAGCACTGAAATCTACCATTCTATTAAACACCCCTGATAAATAGAACACACAGGCAGATTTAGGACTAGGGGATCTCTAGTCTCTCCTCTCACCCCCCTTTCTTGATTCTGTGTCCTTTCTTTGCAGCATGTGTGGTTTTCTGAATCTTCTGGCATCCTCTCCCTCCTGGTCCATCTGGGAGCAATTGGTCCCTGTAACTCAGGGAAGGCCACCTACTCTCTCTGAGGCAGCTGCTGGGAGCAGCTGTCCTCACAGGGGCATGTTTCCCCAGCCACTCTCTGAGCCCTGATGGACCAAAACCTCTCCCTTCTTCACCTTGTCTTTGTCCCTTTCCTCATCCCCCGTTACGGATCTCACACCCTCAGGGATGCCACTCCTCTTTCTTCTCAACCTACCCTGGCCAGTGGCTTCTTCTCTTCAGCCTATAAATAAGCTTAAGTCTTTCCCATCCTGAAAATAAAAGCAAACCCAACCCTGCTTCATCCTTTGTTTCCTTTGAACTACTGCCAATCTTACCTTTTCCTTTAGGAGAGTTTTTTCACAAAAGCCCGTCCATTCCCTGGAACCTCGCTTGCCCCTCAGGACAGGAGGCAAACCTCGCCCCTTTCCTGGCCTCTAGAGTGGCACTGCCCAACACATTAGCCACATGTAGTCTTGAGCACTTGAAATGTGACGTATCCAGAGATGTGCAGAAAGCATCAAAGACTCACTGGATTCCAAGACTAAGTACAAGAAAGAAAGGAAGTAAAATATCTCACCAATAATTTTACATATTATTTATATGTTGAAAGAACAATCATTTAGATAGAAGACCAAATAAAATATATTATGAAAATTAATCTCTCCTGTTTCTTTTCACTTTTTTTTTTTTTTTTTTGAGTTGGAGTCTTGCTCTGTAGCCCAGGCTGGAATGCAGTGGTGCAATTTCAGCTCACTGCAACCTCCGCCTCCCGGGTCCCAGTTCAAGCAATTCTTCTGCCTCGGCCTCCTGAATAGCTGGAATTACAGACAGGCACCACCACGCCCAGCTACGTTTTGTATTTTTAGTAGAGACAGAGTTTCACCATGTTGGCCAGGATGGTCTTAAACTCCTAATCTTGTGATCCACCCGCCTCGGCCTCCCAAGGTGCTGGGATTACAGGCTTGAACCCGGCCTCTTTTCTCTTTTTAAAAGTGGCTACTAGAAAATTTTAAATGACATCGGTGGCTGGCATTATATTTCAGTTGGGAAGCACTGTTGTAGACAATGATGACTTCAATCAGATCATCTGTGAAGGTTTTCCCAGCTGGATGTGGTAGGGTAGAGAGGTAGGGTAGAGTTCCTGGTTGGATGAAAGGAAGTCTGAGGTTTCCACAAAGTAGAGGAAGCCTGTCGCTTTGCATTTTTGTAGATACCCAAAGAATCAAGACTTGTCTCCATGTGTGCATATGCCTGTGTGTGAGTGCCTGTGTGAGCAGCAGCCAGAAAGGCTCTCCCCCGCCCCTGTTCCTGCGGGGTCTCCCCTGTTTGTGCCTGTCCTCAGAAACCTTTGTGTTTTCCTCCTTCCTCTCCTTGGTTGGGATTGAAAACACAGGGACTGGATCTGATGCAGACTTCGGTTTCTGAGAGCTCAGCACGCTGACTTGCAGGAGCTCCTGTCAATTCTCGCTGAATTGAATGGAAGTAAAATGGAAGTGAGAGCCCCGCCTGCACCCTGCGGTCCAGATAGCATGCGTGGAGGTCATGAAAATGCTGCCCATGTCTTCCACAGCCACCTCTCCCCACCACCACGTGGCACAGGGGCTGAGTAGTTTGCAGTCACCCGGACCCTGGCCAATGAGGGGCTGGCAGTTGGTGGGGGCTGGTGTAGTTCTCAGCTGAAGTTTGCATTTTGAGAGCACAAATGATGTCTTGCCGTTTTACCTCTTCCGGTTTAGGTGTTAATCCCTATTGCACGGGAGAAATTGATTTTCCAACGACCAAGAAATCTGCAGCGTCCACAGACAGGCAGCCTTATTCCCTCTGTAGTAACAGGAAGTCTCTCTCTCAACAGCTGGCCTGTTCAGCAGGAAAGGCTGCGGTAAGAATGAAAGGAGGGGAACTCGGAGAAGGGGGGGAGAAGGGAGGGGCCCAACACTAGCAGTGGCTGAAGACACCTTCCCAGTAGTTTTTTGTCCGCAGAACTACACTGGAAAGCGTCTCGCTCAGTAGGTACAAGTAGGTACAGCCACCTCTGGGCGGAGAAAGGGTCGTCCATTGAGCGCCCCCTTGTGCCAGGCACTTGCAGCTGCTGCCACGTCTCCTACCAGGAGCTAACAGGTACAGAACACGGCCACGTGGGGACACCCTGAACTGTGGCCTTGCGTGGATCGCTTTATTTCATCCACACATACTCTTAAAAGGTAGGAGAGGGAGCTGCAGTTGGACAAGTTAAAGGATTGCACGTCCACATTGTTAAGGAGAAACAGCGCTGGGACTTCAAGTCTGATCTTGACGACCCTTGGAGCCTGTGCAAAAAGGCTTTTCACTCCTATAAGACAGTGATTGGTTTTACCAACATTGCCTCTAATTCTAAAAACAAGCTTAGACAGGAATATGTTGTTAGCCCCGTTTTACAATAGGGCACTGAGGCTTGGCAAGGTGAGTAGCTGAGTTTATACATCTTAAAACCTATTGGACCAGAATGTAAACTGCCCTGGGTGCTCCTCAGTCCATGACCTTCCCACTACACGTGTCAGCTTGCAGGCAGAGAGCGAAGCAGACATAAAGCACGATGTACTCTGCACATGCCCCCACCCCCCGCAGCCCGCGGTGGGGCACGCTGCCACTTTTGATCCCGCAGCGCCCTCTGTCTGTAGCATCTCACCCCTCCTTCTCTCCTCTCTGTGTCAGCCCTCCAAAGGAAACTGCCCCACCTTCCAACAGCTTCCTCAGGTTCCCTTTCACCTGGGAACGCTCTTGATCCCTCCAAAGCTGTGGACTTCACATTCTCCCAAATGCCCATCAGGAGGCAACTGTGCTCTCCCAGTGCTCACCCAGCCTGTCTTGTGTCATTTATGTTAGCATTTCATCTCATCAGCTGACTCTCCCAAGGTGGGGCTCCATGGTCAAGCAACGTTTCCCTGCATGGTACATAGTAGATGCTCAGTGAAATTCATTTCTCTCTTCTCTTCCTTTCCTTGCATCCACGTGTTTTTCATTCCCAGACTGGGAGGGTGGTGTCCCAGGGTTTGAAGAAGATGGCTTCCTTGGTGCCTCCCTGAGCTAAGAACTTTCCCAGTTCCTGGTTTCCTGCACATCTGGGGTCATCTGCAGCAAGCGCTGGGTCCCTGAGGATTGGGCTAGTGGGTACTTCCTGGGGGAAGCTGCCTCCTGTCTTTGCTGCCTCATGCGTTGGGATCCAGGCCCTTGGGAACAGGAGGCCTACCTGGCCGGCCCAGATGGGCTGAAGATCAGTCGGTAGTAGCTGCGTGGGAGGCCGTGTTGAAAAGGATGGAGGGGCTGCATTCCACCGGAAGGAGTGCTTCGGGAGATGGGCAGTGTTTAGGGGACGGGAGTGGGAGACACAGTTATTGCCTCTACTCACTTGACTCCTCAAAGTTTAGGAGGCGATTAGACACACTATTTGAGACAGAACCAGAGAGAGAGGTTATAATGAACTGGTAGGTTCATGGGATTATGAAGGTAGGCAGCTTCCAAGATCTGAATGGTGAATTGGCAAGCCGGAGACCCAGGGCAGCCTATAAGCCGAGTTCAGACGTAATCCGAGTCTGAAGGCTGGAGAACCAGGAAAGCCAATAGTGTGACTCCCTCCCAGAGGCCAGCAGGCTCAGGCCCAGGAAGAGCTGATTTTTCCGTTGGAGTATGAAGACGGGAAAAAGGCTGATGTCCTAGTTCAAAGGCGTCAGGCAGGAAGGATGCTTTCTTACTCAGGGGAGGTCAGTCTTTATTCACGACTTCAACAGACGGGATGAGGCTCACCTGCCTCGGGGGGGTGATCTGCTTTGGCTACACATTTAAATGCTCATCTCATTCAAAAGCACCCTCATAGACAGAATAACGGTTGACTAAATATATGGGCACCCATGTGGTCCAGTCAAGTAGACACAGAAAATGAACCACCATGGATGTCCGTGCGTGACTTCATGTTGACTTCGTAGCAGCCCTCCAAAAGAGGAGGAGAGGGAATTATCACAGAAAGTGTGTTTCTGAAAGAGAAGGAGGGAGAGTGGGCTCCACAGTGGATGGAAAGGCCAGGGCGTGGCTTAGAGCTACAGGACCTGGGTATTTGCCGGGTGACTCTGGGGACAGCAGCCCATCAGGTGTGGGCAGTTGCAAGCCAACAAGAGAGAGGGCAATCCGGAGGAGACGAGTTCACATCCAGGGAATGCTAGTAATAAAGAAAACATGTGTTCCACGTTCGCTGTGTACCAGACATGAGGCTATGTGTTCTACATAGCTTCATGTAGTTGTTATCTAAACAGCTATACAGCCAAGGGAGTATAACTTAAAGAGAGCGAAGGACTGTTGATATCCAGCTTTGACAGGTGCAGAGGCCAAGGCTGAGGAACTAAGTGGCATTCCCAAGGTTGTCTGATTAGTAGCAGCAGGATGGATATGAATGCAGGCAGCTCAGAGCGCAGCACTTGCTGCTTCCTCTGCTCAGGTGTCATGGGGACAGCATCGGCCTGGGAGTCAGCAGCCTGGGCTCCTGGTTCTGCCTTGCAGCATCTCCGATATCAGAGAGCGGGGAGCAAGCAGCTGCCTCCACATTCACAGCCCGTGCGTCCGCTTTGGTGGGCAATCAGGAAGCACAGCCTTCAGCCCCAGACAGACTCTTTCCAAACTGTAAAATGCTGAAAGTAGCAAACAGTCTTAGAGTTTATAGTAACGACAAGAAACATGTCTAAGGCACTTCGTATGTGTCGGGCAGCACTCTAAGCACTCACATAGATTTATTCTTCAAAACAGCACTATTAGATAGGCCCCATTAGGACCATGCTTTTACAGCTGAAGAAACTGAGGCAGAGAGGGCTAAGCCACTAAGCCAAGGTCACTTACCAGCTGATAATGGGCAGAGCCCGGGAGAACCCGGCAGTGGGGTTCCTGAGTCTAAGCTCTCACCACCAAGCTGTGTTTTCCCTCTGCAGGACGCTTCCTGTGGCTTCACTACTTGCAAATGAACTCTGATTCTTATTCACAAATAGTTAATTGCCTGTCTGCCTACCCCAAAATTACATTCTGAGTTTTTTGTTTTTTGAGACAGTTTTTTGCTCTTTCACTCAGGCTGGGGTGCAGTGGTGCGATCTCAGCTTACCATAACCTCCACCTCCCAGGTTCAAGTGATTCTCCTGCCTCAGCCTCCCAGGTAGCTGCGATTACATGCCTGGCACCACGCCCAGCTAGTTTTTGTATTTTTAGGAGAGATGGGGTTTCACCATGTTGTCCAGGCTGGTCTTGAACTCCTTACCTCATGATCTGCCCGCCTCAGCCTCCCAAAGTGCTGGGATTGCAGGCGTGAGCCACCACACCTGCCCACATTCTGAGTTTTTAAGTCTTTGGGCTCCTGCCCCCTTGCCCACCACCTCCTTTCTGGCACAAGGGGAGTTCTCAGTAAATGCGTCTCGGATGGACATAGTCTCAAGGCACACTTGGTAGCGGGCTTTCCAATTTCTACCTGAGATCTCAGTTATGAGGCCCTGTCCCGGAGGCAGTGGGGTCTGTGATGTTAACCTGGACCTACTTCCTTGACAAACCTTAGTGAGCCTTTTGGCTGCTCCTCTGCAGGGAGATTGGGCTCAGCAAAGCAGGTTCCTAGAACCAAGGAAGTCCCTCCCCACCAGAATCCTACCCACGTTCTGGTCGTTACGCTGCGAGCAGTTAGGAGAAAGAGGACTTGGTTCCTATCCGTGGCTGGGCTTTTCCCCTTCCCGGTGGGGCGTGTGCTGCTCCTGTGTGGCTAATCTTCTGTCCACTCGGGTTTCTTGTTGCAGGGCACTTCAAGGCCGACACGGTCCCTGAGCACAGCTCAGCTCGTGCAGCCGTCCGGGGGCCTCCAGGCTTCCGTCATCTCCAACATCGTGCTGATGAAAGGCCAGGCTAAGGTGAGGAGGGATGGTGGCCAACGGAGTCCCGGGCGGCACCAGTCTCTGAGGAGCTGCCGTGTCCTGGGGAGGACGGGAACAGGACCGCCGGGGTGTCCTGGGGAGGGCGGGAACAGGACTGCCGGGGTATCCTGGCACATCAGAAAAGACAAACACAAAAGTGGCTCATCTTTTAAAAATCACAGCTGCCTGAGTTCAAGCAGCGCATGTTCTTCTAATTAGACAAAGTGATCGTGTTCCTGTAAAGGACGCCATTCCCTGCCACCTGCCTTCGCCCTTTCAAAGCTTGTTCTTGAATTCATTCTTGGCAGAGTGGTTCCCAGGACTGAATTTTACCTGATACATAAATCCAAATTGTTCACAGAGACTCCTGGATCCTGAGTTTACCTCCGCCATTCAGATGTTGGCATAATAAAGTAGGGACCCACATATTTCTAAAAACATGTTACCTACCACACGTGGATAATGCAATGGTTATGGAGCTTTTTGCAATCAGTTGGAGCCTCCGGAAGAGTCAGAACTAACTCCACCTCTCTCAAGATGATGAAGCATCATACTGACCTCTGCTTCACGATTGAGAGATCTCCAAAGGGGATATAAAAGTATTGGTAGTGGTAGTGAAGTAGGGGGTGTACACGTTTGCACTGCTCCCAAAACACGCCACCTTGTGCGTGAGGTTGACTGCAAAGTTCTCAGACCAGCCCAAGCAACCCACTTGCTAAAATAATGAAAGGGTCATTTCTTTATGTAATATAATTTTGCTGTGTGGTGTGAGGGGAGGCCCTAATTGCTACTTACGGTCTTTCCAGGGGGAGAGGCCCCACGACACACCTCAAGTCCTCTCTCCCTCCACCCTCCTGTCCCTTCTGTCTCCTGGAAGCTTAGCAGGGAATAAAAGAGAAGACAGACATGAGAGATACTTGGATGAATGCTTCTCTGCTCACAAGGGAGTAACTATACTTCTATGCTGACATTCTCTGAACACCACCATTTTCTGATTAGTAAATCACAATGCTTTTTCCCCTTGAATTTAGATAGAAGTTGCTTTTTAAAATTGACTTTTAAATTATTTGCAGTGCTCAAAAGGAAGTGACATGGTAAAGGCCACCACAACTCATGCACAGATGACCAAAAATGGTTTCAGTTATCTTGATGTGAACAAAATGAACATTCAGATTACTCAAAGGAGTAATCTTTACGAGCCCGGGGGATGGAAGAAGATGGATCATTTGATATAGAAATCCTCATGTATAGATCAGGGATGATGAGTTCAGAAATAAAGCAGGCTTCCCACTATCTGGCAATACAGCCTACACCCCAAGATCTCGTCACTAACAGGATGACAAGTGGCAGCGAAGCAGGGGGAGGAGGAGTTGGAGCCAGAAGGGTCAGCAAGTGCTTGAGGCAGAGTCAAAAGCAAATCACGCGATAAAACCGGCCACCGACACTGGGCCTTGTGCTATGGGCTTTGCAAGGGTAACTCCTTTCATCCCCCAAACAACCCTCTTACTAGCTCCGTTTTATCGGCATGGAGCCAGGTGCACTGGCTCACGCCTATAATCCCAGCACTTTGGGAGACCTCTCGTTTGAGTCCTGGAGTCGGAGACCAGTCTGGGCAACTCAGTAAGACCCTGTCTCTACCAAAATAAAATAAAATAAAAATTAACCTGGTGTGGCAGCACATGCCTGTGGTCCCAGCTGCCCAGGAGGCTGAGGCAGGAGGTTTGCTTGAGCCCAGGAATTCGAGGCCACAGTGAACTGTGATAGAGCCACTGCACTCCAGCCTGGGCAGCAGAGGGAGATGCTATTTCTAATAAATATCTATGTGTGTATGTGTGTATATAGATATGAAGACGGATGGGGGACCTGGGAGATTGCAGGACTTGTCCAAGCTCACTTGGTTAGTGAGCAGCTGAACTAAAGCAATGACCCGAGGCGGCCTGACCCCTGGGCCTTGTTCTTAACCATGATGCCATCGTGCATCCCCAGGGTGGGTGAGACTTTGAGTCTAGAGCAGTTGTCTCAGCCAGGACGAGGCTAGGGGCCCATGGAGGAGCCCTGGAGGGCCTCCTACCTCACCTTTTCTTCAGCCTGTGCTACTCCCGGACACCATTTGTCCTGCCCATCCTGGAACACACACCACCTTCACCAGAGGCTTAGAACAGCTGCCCATCCCCACGGCTCTCCCATGACTCCCCACAGCGCCAGGAAGATGGCAGACAGCCTGCGGTCTCTGTGGCACCAAGTGATGCTCCTATCTGCCAGGCCGTTCAGCTAACTCGCTGGCGGGTCTGCAGGGGGCGCTGTGCCCACTCTCCCTTCTCTTCCTGCCTAGACCTCACTCAGCCTTTCCCTGGACTTCCTGCCCCGCCATCTCTCTGCTGCATCCTGGCTGCTCCCCAGCTGGGACTACCTGCTGAGCTAATGAGTTTCTCCTCCCAGAGCCACGTGTGCAATTCCGGGATATGTTTATTGGCTCCTGGGAATCACCTGGGACAATGGCAGATAGAGCAGGTGCAGGAGGGAGAGCACGTGATTGGAGGAGGGACTGTCCTTGAGAAGGGGAGTGGGGGGGGCCTTTGGTGGGAGAGGGGATACCATTGTAAAGCTGCTGCTATTATTACTGCTGCTGATATTTTTATGATTGTTGCTATTTTATGTTCAAACACAACCCTGTGAGTTAGGTAATAACATCATTATTTTACAAGAAGGGAAACTGAGGCATGGAAGCACAAAGTGATTGGCCCAGGATTACCAACTGGAGGGACAGAGCCAGGGGTGCTGGTCTCCATCCAGCCTCCTTCTGTGTGGGGAGCTTCAGCCTCCTGTGAGAGCTCCAGACACTACCCGGCCCAGGCTGGCCTTCATACCACTGCTACTGCTATTTTTGTTGTTGTTAAGCCATGACACCTGTGAGACCAAAGGCACCGTCTCTCCTTCCCAGTCCCTTTGTTCAGGGCTGAGGCAGGTCCTTGGAAGGCATCAGCCCAGTGGGAAACGTGGAATACTACTCCTAAATCAGACCTTCTCTTCTTTCCCCAGGGCCTGGGCTTCAGCATCGTTGGGGGAAAAGACAGCATTTATGGCCCCATTGGGATTTACGTCAAAACCATTTTTGCAGGGGGAGCAGCAGCCGCCGATGGAAGGCTACAGGAAGGTAGGCTTCCCAGCGCTTTTCAGACCGCAGTGGAGGAATCAGAAGCAGAATCCAGCATTGCTGGGGCATAGAAGATGGTGGGAATGTAAAGTGTGTCTTGAGCCGTCAGGATACGGGCGACATGGATTCTGGGGTCTGCAGGCAGTGAGGACTCAGCTCCCCAGAGGGAGGCTTCATTATGACTGGCACGTTGGTCGTGCATGTTTGCACATTTATCTCCTGGAACCATTACCTTTTAGCTGGTCCTAGGGCCAGCCTGGGTGGGGCCGAAGTCTGAGGGTCTGTTTCTGACCCTCCCTCCTTCTCACCCATTCTCTCTGCTGTCTTTCCTTTCCATCCAAGATCCTGTCTCAGTAGCTGGGATCCATTAACACCTGCCTCCTTCATTCTCCCTGTGCTTCCTAACCCACAACCATAGGGAGGCCGGGTTCAGTGCTTCCAACCCTTGTTACAGATGAATCTGATAAACATTTGCTAGGAGCCTACTGAATTCTAGGCTCTAGGAATACAGAGAGAAACAGTCGGGCATAATTCCTGCTTTGAAGAGCTCATGGTCTGCCAGCCAGGGACCCTCTCTTCCACTCCCCGCCCGCCCTTCTCCCATCAACCCACCCGCTCTCGACTCTTTCATATCCTCACAGGACAGAAGGCTCAGCCATCCTGGGAGCGAGGGGCGGGGAGAACAGAGCTGCCTGTCTCCTTGTCCTGGAGAGTCAGGGTTCCCCCACTCCCAACTTCACCCTAAAGTCATGCATGGATTATTGGGTAACAGGTTTGGCCCAAAGAGATCGCCAGGTTTCAACTCAGGAGGCAAAGTTCAGGGGCTGGAAGTCACCGCGCAGAGAGCAGCCACCGCGGGCCAAGGACTGGGTCACCCACCAGAGGTCTGAAGAGAAGTGACTTCGTAGCATTCTCACTCTTCTCTGTCAGCTCGCTTTCTCTAGGCTGTTCTGGGTATCATCTAGCTGGCTTAGGGCCGGGGAGCACACTAGAGTCTGTGAGCCAAATCTGTTTCAATCTCACGAACAAAGAAAGGTTTTTATATTTCTTTTTTTTTTTAAGAAAAAGAAAGAGGAAGAGAAAGGGGGAGAGAGAAGAGGAATCTTGCTCTATTGCCCAGGTTGGAATGCAATCTAAAATTAGGTATTGAAGACCTCTTTTATGCCAATAATTGTGCTTAATAACGGAGACAGGAAGGAATAAGGGAAGAAAATAACAAACAGCCAACCATTATTTCATTTGAATCTGTGAAATGCTATGGAATTGCTGAAGAGCAATTTACTTCCAATTATATGGTCACTTTTAGAATAGGTGTAATATAATACTGAGAAAAATGTATGTTGTATGCATTTGGGGTGGAGAATTCTATAAATATTTATTGAGTTTACTTGTTCTAGATCTGAATTCAAGTCATAAATGTCCTTGTTTATTTTCTATCTCGTTGATCTGTCTAATGTTAACAGTGTGGTGTTAAAGTCTCCCTCTTATTGTGCGGGAGTCTAAGTCTGTTTATAAGTCATTAAGAACTTGTCTTATGTATCTGGGTGCTCCTGTACTGGGTGCAGATCTGTTTATGATCAGTAGCGCTTCTTGTTGCATTGATCCTTTTACCATTCTGTAATGTCCTTCTTTGTTTCTCTTAGTCTTTATTACTGTTAAAGTCTTTTGTCAGAGATGAAAATTACCACTCCTGTTTTTTTGTTTTGTTTTGTTTTGTTTTTGCTCTCGATTTGATTGGTGAATCTTCATACATTGCTTTGAGTCTTTGTGTGTCCTTGCATGTGAAATAGATCTGGATACAGCATGCCAATGGGTTTTGACTTATTATGGTGATACTCTTTACCTTTTGGTAAGTTTTTAGGATGACTGATACTGGTTGTTCCTTTCTGTACGTAGTGCTTCTTTCAGAAGCTCTTGTAAAGCAGGCCTGGTGGTGATGAAATCTCTGAGTACTTGTTTGTTCACGAAAAATTTTATTTTTCCTTCACTTATGAAGCTTAGTTTGGCTGGATATGAGATGCTGGGTTGAAAATTATTTTCTTTGAGGATATTGAATATTGACCCCCACTCTCTTCTAGTTTGTAAGGTTTCTGCTGAGAGGTCTGCTGTGAGTCTGATAGGCTTCCCCTTACGGGTAATCTCACCTTTCTCTCTAGCTGCCCTTAGAATTTTCTCCTTTGTTTCAACCCTAGTGAATCTAACGATTATGTGTCTTGGGGTTGCTTTACTTGAAGAATATCTTTGTGGTGTTCTCTGTATT